>CM076582.1:1283155889-1283465735 GCA_034641835.2 Pinus albicaulis | reverse complement strand
AACATTATTGGTGCTACCTTTCTTGTACTTGATGTTCAAATGAAACTGTTGCAGATATGTGGACCACTTCTGATGGCGATCATTCTGCAACTTCCCTTGTGTCTGTATGAACTGCAGGGGCCGGTGGTCTGTGTGGATGATTGTTTCCTTCCCCAAAATGTAATGCTTCCATTGTCGACAGGCTTGCATAATGGAATACATTTCTTTATCATAGGTGGGATACTTGCGAACTGTCTCAGACAATGTCTCACTGTGATATGCCACTGGATGTCCCTGTTGAGTAAGAACTGCCCCAATAGCATAGTCAGAGGCATCTGTCTCGATCTCAAATGGCTGCTGCAAGTCTGGTAAGGTGAGCACTGGGGCAGAACAGAGGCGATTTTTCAATTCTATGAACGCCTTCTGTTGAGGTTCCGACCAAAAGAATTTTGCTCTCGCTCCTCCTTTGGTGACTTGACTCAAGGGCCAAGTGATATGAGAGAATCCCAACACGAATTTACGGTAGAAATTAGCAAGACCCAGAAAGCTGCGAAGCTCTGTTATAGTGGTTGGGGCTGGCCAATCCCGAATGACTTGGATCTTGGCTGGATCCACATGCACCCCCCTTTCATCAATAATGTATCCTAGATATTGAACCTGGGTCATGCCAAACGTGCACTTATCCAAATTGGCACACAACTTGTGTTGCCGCAGTGTTTGGAGGACTTGTCGGATGTGGTGAAGGTGCTCTTCCCAAGTCTGGCTGAAGATCAGAATGTCATCCAAGTACACCACTACAAATGAGTTGGTGAATGGCCGCAACATGCTCGGCCCATCATCCCTAAGTGAAGGCTGCTAGAGTATTTCAACCCAAAAGGCATGACCAGCCATTCGAAAAAGGCCTTCTTGGATTTGAGGGTGTCTCCACACATCGTAGAGTTCAATTGGTACTCGTGATACCCAAACTTCAACAATCTTCTCAAATATTTTTCACCTTTTGAGTTGGTCCAAGGTCATAAATCCGGCGGATTGGGTAACTATTCTGGGTGATCTTGTTCAGCGCCGATAGTCAATACAGAGTCTCCACGTCCCATCCTTCTTCTGTACCAACACGGACGGTTCTACTCAAGCAAGAAACTTGTCCATGTAGGTCTTCCAATAGTTCGTAATCCGTCTCTGATTTCATCATTCTCCGTGTTATAGTCACTATATATCGGTCCACTATAGCTTGTAGCTAAGACCTGTGGTCCAATCAATCAAAGCTGACCCCATACAGAGGAACCCCTGTGGGTGAGGTGAAGATGTCCCCGTACTCCTCCACAACCTTATCCATTTGTTGTTGTCATGTAGAGGAGCCCTGTCTGGAGGTCGTGGCCACAGTCTTCTTCTTGCCCTGGGGGCGGATCATCAGGAAAACGAATTTCCTGGTTTGGGAAATGAGCTTACTGCATTGTTTTGCAGTAACTAAAGAGATAGCAGCAGGAGGTGGTACCTCTGGTATCCTGTACAACTTATTTCCCAAAGTAACAATAACAGCACGAGGTCGAGACTCATACACAGCATGACGCTTCCACAAGTATGGTTGTCCTAATAATACATCAGAAACATCAATAGGAGCAACATCACATAATACCTCATCCGTGAAGGGCTTGATGCTATAGGGGAGGCGACACTGCTGGCTGACGCGGAGATCTCGTCCTTGGTGAAGCCACCCGATGGTGTATGGATGTGGGTGAGCTGTGGTCGGCAAGCCCAACCGCTTCACGACGTCTGCTGAAATAAGGTTCTTTTAGCTCCCATTTTCGACAATGAACTGTACAAGGGAGCCCTTTACCCACATCTTGGAATGGAAGAGACGTTCCTCCTCCTCTGGATCTTCTGGTTCCTCCATCTTGATATTTGTAGTGGAAATAGTGGCATTGGGATCCGCATCAATAATCTGTTTCCCTTTTTCATTCCCTTTTTCAGGTTCTGATTCGGAGTCGGAGCATGCATCTGACTCAGAAGCCCTCATCTCAGCCACTGGCGACTGCTTGGCCCGACACTCACTTGTGTTGTGAGTGGAGCTCTTATGGAACTCACACCACTTTCCCATGTCCTTCTTTGGCTTTATGTGCCTTATGAACTGTATTTGATTGCTCTCTTAGCCATCGCCTTGGCTCGTCTGTTCTATGGCTTGAAGTACCTTTCCTTGCTTTGATTCGCAGACAAAGTCCCGCTTTTCCGGCTTGAATTTCGTCAATTCATGTTATCGCATGTCGCACCAAGCGAGAGATCTCAGGAACTCCATTTCTCTAATGTATTCGCATAAATATTTATACTTTATACCCGTATAAGCTTTCCAACTTTGATACCCAACTTTGTGCGCAGGGTATGGAACAGATTCGTCAGCTCATGCACATCTTGATCCCTTTGTTTTCGCAGTGTGGTCCATTGTATGTACTTGTCCTCATAGCTCCCCACAGGATAGTACTGTTCCTTGACGGCGTCTCGAAAAGAATTCCAAGTTGGTACGGCCGAGAACAGAGAGGGTTCTGTCTGGTCCTTGTTCTCACAGTAGGTTTCCCACCAGTCCTTAACATGGGGGGTAGCTTTGAAGAGTGCAAAAATAATCTTCTCCCGGTCTGAAAAGTCATGAACCGAGAAATATCCTTCTAACAGATTCAACCATCTATCTACGGCATCTGCATCTATTTGAACCTCAAATATGGGAATGTCAAAATTTACTTGTACCTTAAAAGGAGTCGCGCCTCCAGAGTGGCTGCTGGATGCAGATGCGCCGCCGGTGGGTAGCCGTTGAAGGATCTGAGCAAAGTTATCCATCATCGCGTTCTTTTGTTTTTCGAGGGCCTCCTCGAGCAATATTTTGATAGGATCTCCTGCTCCCTCATCTTTCTTTTCGTCCCCCATGGGTGTCCGTCGAGGTTTGCGAGGCTGATCTTGCAAAGGTTCCACCAGATCAAGCCCTAGCTCCTTATACCCCGACCTCGTTAGGGACATGCAAAGAAGGATCGAGAAAAAGCAGACCGCTCTGATACCACTGATCCGGATTTATGCAGGAACGCAACAGAATAAACATATAACCATAAATACAGAGATGCAGCGGAAATAACACTTCATTTCATTAATATCAAAGAACCGAAATTTGCTTACAGACAGAATGGAAATAAAACTAGCTAGGGCGCTGGTAGCTATCTCTGAGAAGAGATGTGGTGGCTACAGGCCTCTGAACTGAGTTACAATGAGGCTCGAGGGCCTATTTATTATTTAGAAATAATGGGAAATCCTAAACAGCCAAAACCCTAACCCTAGGAGATGAAGCGCCAAAACTATGGGCCCCGTTTGGGTAAATTGGTGTTTCAACTTCCCAGGGGCGTAACTTTGGCATACGATCTCCGTTTGACACGTACCATACCTCGTTAGAAAGATCTATTTGAGGACTACAAATTTGGAATGAGCAACATCGGTCCATGGACCCATGTTGCTCTCCATTTTCCCAAAAAACGCCGTTTAGGGCCTCAAAACGGCTCCGGAAGTTTAGGACCCGAAAAACTGCTAAAAATAGTAAACTGTGCCGAAACTGAAAAACTGAAATAGACAATGGTGGAGCCCCAAGTGGAATAGGCGGGTGACCACCAATATCCACCTGGATCATTCCTCCCCCTTTAGGAAGCAATGGTCCCCATTGCGTTAAGTTCCTCCATGAGATGAGGAAATTTCTGCTGAACTTGGTCCCTGGTGAACCACTTTCCTTGGTGCAGGAGTTGGCCAGCTTTGACAACCCGATACAGTTGGATCTTCTGCTGGCGAGTGTTCTTGATTTGCATGTCCATGATATAATCTATGGTGGCCTGTTCCATGTAGTCTGGATTTAACTCTGTTGGTGTGAGTTGTTCTGCAATGTCCGAGGTGTCCAGTAGAGGTGGGAAGTAAGGACGAAGGCAATCCACATTGAAGACTGGGTGCAGACCAAGGAATGGTGGAATACTGAGCTCGAAGGCATTGTTCCCTACAGCCTTGGTGATGGTGTACGGCCCGTATCGGAGCGGGCGAAGCTTGCGGTGGGGTCCAGTGAGGCGCTCCTTCTGCAAATGTAGCCATACTTTGTCACCCACCTGGAAGTTGTGTGGCACCCGGTGTGGATCATGGCGTTGCTTGTACTTGGCATTGGCTCTGTCCAATATATCATGAACCTGTTGGCGGATGTGTTGAATGCGCTCGATGAAGCTACTGGCTTTGTCAACTTCAGACTGGACATGAGCTGAATTGGCCTGAGCAGCTACAAATGGCATGGCTACATCAATGGGACATAGTGGCTGGAATCCCAAGCCCACCTGAAAGGGGCTATGGCCGATTGAACTGTGGAGAGCCCGATTATAACTATGTTGTACATAGGGGAGGCTCTCGTCCCATGTGCGGGGATGCTTTGAATTGTACATGCGCAGAATGTGTACAATCATTCTGTTGACGACCTCTGTCTGGCCATCTGTTTGGGGATGGAAAGTTGTGGACTTGGTGAGCTTTGTGTCCAACATTGACCGGAGGCTGGACCAAAATGTGCTGAGGAACCTGCTATCTCGATCTGATATGATAGACTGTGGGATCCCAAAGTGCACCCACACTCGTTCAAAGAAGAGTTTAGCAGTGGCTTCTGCTGTGATATTCTTCTTACAGGCCGCCATAATGGCCATCTTTGAGAATCTGTCAACGACCATGAAAACATAGTCATTTCCATTCTTAGTAGAAGGCAGGCCCGACATGTAATCCATGGAGATGGATTCCCAAGGTCGACTAGGGGTAGGTAGTGGAGTATATAGGCCTTGCTTTTTGATGGTCGGTTTGGCAATGGCACAAGCAGTGCAGGATCTGATGTGCTTCTCGACATCCTTTCGAAGGTTCGGCCAATAGAAATACTTCTGCAGGATTGCTACTGTTTTCTCGACCCCGAAATGCCCAGCGACTCGACTGTAGTGTGCTTCCCATATCATCTTGGCACGCTCGCTTCAAGGAACACAAAGGTGTCCCATGTGACATAAAAGTGCATCTTGGAGGTGAAAATTTGGAACTTGCGTACCCCCCAAGAGTGCCTTGTAAGTTTGGCCGAATTCTGGGTCACTCTCATAGAGAAGCAGCCAATCAAAAGTCTCGTGCATATTAGAGTTGGAGTACCTGTGGTTAGCCATGATTGAAGCTACCGAGGAAGTCTCATAACATTATTGGTCCTACCCTTCTTGTACTTGATGTTAAAATTAAACTGTTGCAGATATGTGGACCACTTCTGATGGCGATCATTCCGCAACTTCCCTTGTGTCTGTATGAACTGCAGGGGCCGGTGGTCTATGCGGATGATTGTTTCCTTCCCCAAAATGTAATGCTTCCATTGTCGACAAGCTTGCACAATGGAATACATTTCTTTGTCATAATTGGGATACTTGTGAACTATGTCAGACAATGTCTCACTGTGATATGCCACTGGATGTCCCTTTTGAGTAAGAACTGCCCCAATAGCATAGTCATCGCCTAATAGAGGCTATTTTTCAATTCTGTGAACGCCTTCTGTTGAGGTTTCGACCAAAATAATTTTTCTCTCTCTCCTCCCTTGGTGACTTGACTCAAGGGCCAAGTGATATGAGAGAATCCCAACACGAATCTACGATAGAAATTAGCAGGACCCAGAAAGCTACGAAGCTCTTTTATAGTGGTTGGGGCTGGCCAATCCCGAATGACTTCGATCTTGGCTGGATCCACATGCACCCCCATTTCACCAATAATGTATCCCAGATATTGAACCTCGGTCATGCCAAACGTGCACTTCTCCAAATTGGCACACAACTTGTGTTGCCGCAATGTTTGGAGGACTTGTCGGATGTGGTGAAGGTGCTCTTCCCAAGTCTGGCTGAAGATCAAAATGTCATCCAAGTACACCACTACAAATGAGTTGGTGAATGGCCGCAAGATGTCATCCATCATCTTCATGAAGGTTGCGGGAGCATTCGTCAACACGAAAGGCATGACTAGCCATTCGAAAAGGCCTTCCTTGGCTTTGAAGGCAGTCTTCCACACATCAGAGGGTTCAATTGGTACATGGTGATACCCAGACTTCAGGTCGATCTTGCTGAAATATTTTGCACCTTTGAGTTGGTCCAGAAGGTCATCAATCCGTGGGATTGGGTACCTATTCCAGACAGTGATCTTGTTCAACACCCGATAGTCAATACAGAGTCTCCACGTCCCATTCTTCTTTTGTACCAACACGATCGGGCTCCCACAGGGCGATGAGCTTGGTCTGATGTGACCTTTTTGCAACAGCTCCTGAATCTGCCTCTTGATTTCATCATTCTCCAGAACATAGCACAGATATATCGGTCCATTGGGTAGTGGCGCACCTGGGGTTAGATAAATCGGGTGCTTGACGTGACAGTGCAGAGGAACCCCTCTAGGTGAGGTGAAGATGTCCCCATACTCCTCCACAACCTTATCCATTTGTTTTTTTCGTGCAAAGGAGCCCTGTCTGGAGGTCATGGCCACAGTCTTCTTCTTTCCCTGGGGGTGGATCATCAGGAAAACAAATTTCCTGGTTTGGGAAATGAGCTTACTGCATTGTTTTGCAATAACCAAAGAGATAGCGGTAGGAGGTAGTACCTCTAGTATCCTGTACAAATTATTTCCCAAAGTAACAAAAACAGCACGAGGTCAAGACTCATACATAGCAGGATGCTTCCACAAGTATGGTTGTCCTAATAATACATCAGAAACATCAATAGGAGCAACGTCACATAAAACCTCATCCATGAAGGGATTGATGCTATAAGGAAGGCAGCTCTGCTGGCTGATGCGGAGATCTCGTCCTTGGTGAAGCCACCCGATGGTGTATGGATGTGGGTGAGCTATGGTCAGCAAGCCCAACCGCTTCACGGCGTCTACTAAAATGAGGTTCTTTTGGCTCCCATTGTCGACAATGAACTGTACAGGGGAGCCCTTTACCCACATTTGGGAGTGGAAGAGACGTTCCTCCTCCTCTGGATCTTTGGGTTCCTCCTTCTGGATCTTTGTAGTGGCAACAGTGGTGTTGGGCTCCGCATCCATAATATGTTTCCCTTTTTCATTCCCCTTTTCAGGTTCTGATTCGGAGTCAGAGCATGCATCTGACTCAGAAGCCCTCATCTCGGCCACTGGTGACTGCTTGGCCCGACACTCACTTGTGTTGTGAGTGGAGCTCTTATGGAACTCACACCACTTTCCCGTGTCCTTCTTTGGCTTTGTGGTGTTGTTCTTTTCTTGTGGCTTCGACGGGTTGTATTTAGCCATCATGCCTTGGCTTTGTCCATTGTTCTGTGGTTTGGAAGCACCTTTCCCTTGCTTTTGATTCGCAAATCCAAAGTCCCGCTTCTTCTGTTTGAATTTCTGCTCAATCTTGGCAGCATACCGGTATGTCGTACCAAGCGACAAGATGTCGAGGAACTCCATTTCCTCCTGAATGTATCTGTGCAGAAAGCTACGATACTTTAGCACCAGATGTTTCTCTGAATCTTTGATACCCAACTTTGTGTGCAGGGTATGGAACAGATCCGTCAGCTCATGCACATCTTTATCCATTTGTTGTCGCAGCGTGGTCCATTGTATGTACTTGTCCTCATAGCTCCCCATGGGATAGTACTATTCCTTGAAGGAATCTCGGAAAGAATTCCAAGTTGGTACGGCCGAGAACAGAGAGGGTTCTATCTGGTCCTTGTTCTCAGAAAAATCCTCTAAAAGAGGTGATGCAACAAATGTATTTCACTGCAAAGCCATGGAAACATTATTTTATGAGTCAATAGTAGTTGTAGGTTACAACATAGATCTAGGACAAATATTTGTACAAAATATTATATCTATATCATATCTGTACACTAGACTATCTCTATTTACATACCCCTTGGGGTTTTTAGTGAAACATGAAGCACAGAGAGTATATATGAGATCTACTGCAGCAGAACTGCAGAATTATTCAAAATTTATATTGTAGATGTAGCAGTGAATAAAACAAATCTGAAACATACATGGACTAGTTGGCTAATCCATGGATCACCATAGTGCAAGGAAGACTCCTTTACACTAGAGATCTCTCTTCCAAATAGTTTCCAAACACCCTGCAACTCTTCTCTTGCAAAATAACGCAGATCTGGGGAAAAAACTACACTGTATTCTTGTTGAGGACTTTGGCCTGATGGCAAGGTATGGATCTAGAGATCCAATGGTTTAGGACACTCTTGCTAATGGGATAGAAGGCTTTCCTAGTGAAAAGAGAGGCTAGATATGCATAGATATAAGCGGATCTATATTCCACTTGCTGGTACTCACAAGGACAACCAAACCATCAACAGAATCTGAATTGTAGTTGAAATAAGAAGCTTGGACAAATTCCTGATAGTGGACTAGGAATAGAAAGACTCTTCCAAGAGGCCTCTCAATTAAATAGGAGGATTCATAAACAGGAGATCCTTGTTCTGAACAACACAATTCTCAGCTAAGCAACCAGAGAATGAAGAGTGTATTGTTGGCCACCTATAAAATTTGTTCAATCAAAACGTGGCCAAAACATTGTTTAGCCTTCAAGGAACAGTTTCATTGCAGAAAAATGTATGTCTTGAAGCCTTTGGAAGACATCATATCCTTGTTTCAATCTTCACTACTGTTCCCATTTTACGCTTAGAGATATTTTTGATTTCCAGGCCAGAATACTGCTGCAAGTACCTTTTCCCTTTTCCCCTCTTCCAAAGCTAACCTTCATTTGCTCCCTTTTTTTTTCCATAAAAATTCATTCGTTTTCATGACTCCTCTTCCTCCCTTCATGAAAATCACTTTACAAAGTTAAAGACTCACTCTTTAACCTTACCAAACCCCTCCCCCCCAACTCCATTGAAAACGTTGAAAAATTCCATGAAAATCATGTTTTTTATGTATTGGGCTTAAGCCCCATTGGCCTAAAAGTTCTAACTACTTCTAATCATATGCCCACACCTTGCGACCAAGCGCTAACTCTGGAGGCGTTTATCGCATCGCACAAACTCAAAGTGCGTAAGGTTTTGTGCTGTGTTTAAACTTGCGATGCGATCCGCCTTATATTGAAAAACCTGATCACATCGCTATTTTATATATTCTATGGGCCCACCTTCCACGCTATAAACCATTGAATGATCCATGCCTGATCTCTTCTTTCATTTTTAAATGTTAAAAACCCATCTATCAAAAGTTTAAACTAAAAAACCATAACCACGTGTTGAATATAAAATGGGTAGATTGAAACACCAATCGCGCAATCACAATCGCAGAAAATACAATGGGTTGATTGAAAATCCCAGGCCCGAAGTTCCGATATGCGATAAGCCCCTTCCCTTTTAACGCTCGGGCACATCACTTCCCATGTGCTTGCAGCCCCGTAGTTAGGCACCAGACCTTTTTTTATATATTTTTCGTCCCGCCCCTCTCAAAACCTTTGTTTAAATTTAAACCTTGGGTTTTAAATTATTTTACATTTTTTCCGCCGATATCATTTTTAAACCATTCCGCACCATCGATCTGATCTATAGATCAGATGGTGTGGACTGCGTCTTTTCGTGGTCTGCACCGCTCGAAAGTCGGTTGCCCAAAACTGGCGGTATCCATCGCACCACCCTTGGGCGAAAAGCTGTTTGCCCCCGATCGCCAGCGATTCCATATACTTGCCGCCACGTGTCCTGGGTACTATTTGTGAAACCGCCATCCATCCTGAATTAAAGTTTTCCATCACGCATTAAATTTTGGATGAGGATTCCCAGCGATACTGACCACAGCCGTCGAATCCGAACCTGCTCATCCAACGAAGATCGTTCGCCGAAGATGTCTGATGGTTAACCAAGATACACATGCAATAACCAGGCTATCGTACAGCAGCAACAGCAACCTCCACCATCGATCTAATCTGCAGATCGACGGTCCACATTCCATCGCCTTGTTTCCTCCATTTGACTTTCAACCTCCGCTCCCGACCGTCGATCTCTACGCAATCGATGGCTCAGATTCAATATTATTTCGCCCATTCTACGATCTCTCCCGATTAATCCCAACCGTTGGATGATGCCATCCAATAGCCATTTTTCCTCCACATTCCCTTTGAATCAATCAACCTATATATGCAGGATTTTATAACAGTATTTTGTATTTTGCAGGGTTTCAACGTTCTCTCTGCCATAATTCAAAGAAGTTTTAGAGACAGAGGGTGAAAATCCTCTTTCCTCTAATTCATCAAAGAAAATCATCGCAAGGTTTTTCCTCCACATTTATCAATGATCTACGAAGGCATTGTTGCCTTTCAAACCTTGCGCGACCCTGAATATCAGCAAAAACCATGGATTTAACACAGTGAAAGAGTATCAGTGAAAAAAACTAGAAATATACCAGGATAGAGGATTAAATGACAGATTCATGGGGATTACATCTAAGATGCTTATCAAAAGCCTAATCCCCAAGTAAAACACAGTTTACAGAAAACCTAAAGTGTTTTATCAAGCAGGAATGCCTCCACTGCCACAAAATAAGGCAAATTGATCCCTTTAATTACCACAATGCCACTTGTGCCTCAAACTATTCAATCAGAAGACAAATTTATTGATCAAGACCATATATCTTTCTCACAAAAAATCTAAGGTTGCCGAACAAATAATACTAATCAAGGGTCTTATCTCCAAATTGTCGGCAAAACTGTTTTTAAAGGTTAAAGAACAGTCCAGAAGTAGATATTTTTCAATCATTAGGCCTCGAAAGGCATAAAAAGAGTTATGAAGCAGAGTTATAAATGATTACATTCCCGCCTTATGCCTTGCTTGGTTCCCAAAGGCCAATAATTGCATTGATTACATAATTAATGATACTTGACCCCTGGGAAATCTTCCCACCTCTTCATTCTTCTATAAATACTTCTGTAGAAGATGATCAAATGTTGGTCTCTGGACATCTGAATGTATGTAATAGTTATTCTAAGCTACTGATGCCCTGTTTGCAATTCAAAGATATATAAGCTGATATGGGAAGTTTGAAGTTGTAGATACCCACCGGGCTTGCTGATTGTAACTGGTTTGAACATCAAATACAAGCTGCTGATTTATGGGATCCTGATTTGTGTCAATGGTGATGTGCTCCTCACTGTCAATTGTTATTTTTCTTAATGTTTCCACTCTGTTCAGTTTCTCTAATAAAGAGCAGCAAACATAGAGCTAGGATTTACTTTCAACAGTACCCTACTCTTACTGAAAGCTTTATTGTCTATGTTTTCTTCATTTGAACGTTCTCTTTGAAGAGCACATCAATGTGGGTCGGTTTAAAGGCACTTGCCTAATCTAAATTTCTCTTTGTCACTGTTATCTATTTTTTCCTTATTGAATATGTTGAAATCAGGGTAGTTTAAAGGAACTTACCTGATCTTAAGCTTTTCAACTATTTTTTAATGTTTTCTAACTGAAAGTACTTCAAATCAGGCTAGTTTAAAGGTATTAACCTAATCTTAGAATACTTTTATGTTCTTCCTTATTGAATATGCTGAAAGCAAGGTAGTTTAAAGGCACTTACCTGATCTTAAGCTTTTCAACTGTTTTTTAAATTTTTCTAACTGAAAGTAATTCAAAGCAGGCTAGTTTAAAGGTATTAACTTGATCTCAGAATACTCTTATGTTTTTTTTACATGCTGAAGCAATATAGTTTAAAAGAACTTATTTTGATCTTAGGCTGTTTTACTATATCTTCATTTGTTTGTTCTTCATTTCCTATCTGTTTCATTCCATAAATTCACCTTAAGAGATCCTTTGACATAAGTGACTTGCCCCACAGATCCTTCTTGAACCTTGATGTGCAATTAAAATCCTTCTATGACTCCATATCCCAATGGGTTAAAATTGTCTTTGCCTTTTCTATCAGAAAAATCATTCCTTCATCTGCAGACACCTTCACCCTTCATTTTGAAACTGCCTTCGCCTTCATCATGTCCTTGCCCAACCAAAACAAAATAAACAAAACCCAAGCTCTTCATAACTAGCCTAATATCATAATTTCAGCTATTAAAGATCACATCTTTAAACTCATTCATAGAGAGATTCCTCTCTGGATTCAGGAGGGCTAGATCCTAGAATCCCAAAGTTGGTTGAAATAATGTTGCTTCTGCATTTTTAGTCTTACCAATATGCTAAAATTACAGATTCCTAACATTTCTGGCGACTCGACTGGGGAATTTTTGAGTTCACAGTTTCTTGGCCAGCTTTTATAGACTCTCTAGTTTTCCATACAACCACTCAACTGAGAAAAAACCTAAAAATATTTTAGATTGGTATTCAATAAACATGGTGGTGGACCATAAGACCTTTTACCTCTAAAAAGAGCTAAAAAATTCCACTTGGCGACTCCACAATCCTGAATAGACCTTAAGACTCCACTGGGAAGAACCCTTATCATTGTAACACCTTTCAAACTCAATCACAAGACTACAAGACTGAAATTTTTCCAAAACAGACTAGTTAACCTCTTAGATATTGTCATACCTGGTTGAACTTGTCTTGTTTATTTTGGGTCTCAAAAACAAAGCATAGTTGCTTCTAGAAAGATTCACACTAGAGCGTATCCTGACCCTGATCCACCTGAGATAGTTGATAACCCAGAAAGTATCCTTAGGAAGTCTCCTAATATAAATTTGTCAACCGTTTTCAGATCACCCTTGAGAACCAATTCTGTCCCTAAAAATCTTTCAACTCTACAACAATCTCAGGTTGACTTAGTAAATCCATTTAGAACTAGGTCTCTTGGTGATTTAGATCAGTTAGATTCTGAATCTTCACTATCATCCCCACAAGCAAGTGAACCTCTTGGTAGTAGAGAAACAACACCTCTTGATTTGAATTTTCTTCACAACTTAGGTGCCCCTCATCCAAGATCAACTCAGCAGTCTATCCCTGGTCCATCCACTTCTGCTCATCCTTCATCCACTGTTCAAACCACTCCACTTCATCCCACTGTCCCTCTTGTAAATCCACCTCCACCTCCTACCATGGTCGCATTGTATGCTCCCCTAGTCCTTCATGTATCGCTAGTCAATCTTCCACAGGACTATCAGTCCAAAATTCCATTATATGATGCTAACAATGCTACAAATACATCAAACCATGTGGATAAGATGAATGACTACTTTGACAGAAATTAAATTGGTGATGATTTGATCAAACTTAGGTTATTTTCTCAGAGCTTAGGGGGAGAAGTGAGGAAATGGTTCAAAGGTTTAACCCCCCATAGTATTCGTGATCTACAAGCCTTCCATAAAACATTCTTAAATGAATGGGAAGTAAATAAAAACCCTCTCCAAGTCCTTTTTGGCTATAAAAATATCCATAGAGACACTGGGGAAAGTCTGCAAGCTTATTGCACTAGATTCAATAGTGTGTATAATGCACTTTCCCCAGAACTAAAACCTCCATAAGGCTCAGCTTTAAACAAGTTTCCCGAAGGGTTTGACGCTGAGATGGCCTATCAGCTGAGAGAGAGATATTTTTCAACTCTTGAAGATATGCAAAAAGGTGCTCTTTCTGTGGAAGTCAACTTGATGGAGAAGAGAGCAAGAATGAAAATTGAAAAGAGAGTCTCCTTTAGAGAGGAAAATGCCCCTTCTACTTCCAAATAAAAAATTGAAAGAATGATGGAGGAGATGATGAAGAAAATGAGCATCCTTGAGAGAGCACAAGCAAGTCAAAACCAAACTGCTCCTCAAAACAAAAACCAAAACCAGAATTAGAATTTTAGAAGGAACCAACCTCCAAACAGACCTAGGGAATATGATCAACAAATCACTCCTCCCTTTCATCAAAACTATATAAGTGAGGTTGAGGAAATAGGAGAGATAATAGAGGAAGATGATATTAACATGTTGGGAGTAGATAATGATGACTTTGAGATTCATTTTGATAAGGAACAAGGTTTTCATACCCCGTGTGATAACAACAAAGATGATAATGAAAGTTATTTTCAGGACATGGAGAATGTTATCATAGAGCCTCAAAAAGAATATGACCTTAGAAGAAAAACCAGTAAACTAACTCCCAACACCAAAACCTCTGAAAAATCTTCACAAAACAACACTACAACCAAGCCTAAAATGGTCAAACAAAAGGATAAAAAAATAGCTGTGAATTCTGATAGAGATAGAGAGAAAGGCACTCAAAACAAAGAAAAGCAGAGTGCGGACATTAGTAGTACTACCACTTTAGCTAGTACTCCTGTAAATACCATTTTGTCAAAAACAAGTAGAACAAATCAACAAGCTGATGTTGCTGATAGACTGGCAGCTAGTAGGGCTGAGACAAGTTCATCAAAGAACCAGATTCTTTTCAGCCTAGAGTAGGAAATTTCAAAGATCAGAATCTTTGTTCCCCTAACTGACTTAGCTACCCAGAATGTATATAGGACCCAAATTTTGAAGGTTTTAAATATTGAGGATAATAATGACTCAGTCAATCTTAATGATGACCAACCAAAGCTCATATTTGGTCCTAAGATTGAAGGTATATATCAAGAGGGACCTGTACCTCCCTTTTATGTGAGTTTTAATGTTCATGACAAGATCCTGCATAATGCTATGCATGACTCTGGAGCCTCGCACAACCTTATGCCAAAGGTGATAATGGAAAGGCTAGGATTAGAAATAACGAGACCTTACAAGGACTTATATTCTTTTGATTTTAACAGAGTAAAGTGCCTTGGCCTGATCAAAGACCTTTGTGTGAGTTTCACGCAAATCCCAGCCAAGTGCATGGTGATGGATGTTGTGGTGGCTGATGTGCCTCCTAAATATGGCATGTTGTTGTCAGGATCATGGCGTGCCAAGCTCCAAGGTACCATACAGATGGACGGGACATATGCCACTATCCCTGGTTTTAGCCAACTTAGAAGACTATACAGAGAGTCACACATGAAGTTCATGGTCAGTAGCCCAGAAAAACTTAAAAATTCTCCCATTTATTCTATCCATACTGACCCGGATTCGTTTATCTTTTACAATAATGAATCCACAAAACAGTCAGAGCCAGAACACAATGACTCAGATAAACAGTTAGAGACCCCTAATCTAGAAATAAATGCAGTTCTAGATATCAAATAAAACGAGAGAGAACCTTTGGAAAATCATGTTCAAATAACGGACCAGAGTGAACAAAGCCAAGATGGAAAACGACAGACTTCCCCTCACATTCAGCTCCATAACAAACCTGAGGAGGTGAAACAAATACAACTAAGTGCTGAGATTTCACAACAACCCTTGAGCACGTTGGTTGAAGAAGACGAAACCAAAAATATTCCTCTATGGAGTATGTATTTTGATGGGTCATGCACTAAGAGCAATGCCAGTGCAGGTGTCTGGATTATCAACACTGAAAACAACCACATAGAAAACATTTCCTACAAATTAAACTTTCAGTGTTCCAATAACATAGCAGAATATGAATCCCTTCTCTTAGGCTTACATCTATTAAAAAATTTAGGAGCCACAAGAATTAATGTGTATGGAGATTCAGAACTAATCATTAAACAAGTCAATGGGGAATATAACACAAATCATCCTAGACTTAGAGCTTATCGAAACGATGTCATGGACCTTTTAAAAACTTTTGAGGAGTCCAAATTGATTTTTGTTCCAAGAAAAAGAAATATTTCCGCACACAATTTAGCTTTTGTGGCTAGAACATGCTTAATGCCATTTGGAACCAAATATTGTACAGCTCAAATTAATTTTAGACCAGCGGTGCCAGATAATGAAAAATATTGACAGGTATTTGAGGGTGACAAACAGATAGGGGATTTTCTGCTGGGCAGGAATGAATTTGAGTTATTTGATTCGGATTCTAAATCTGATGAAAATCACCTAAACAAAAAGTCCCCTAAAAAGGAAAAACCATCTAGTCCCGTAGAAATCAACATGTTAAATAAAAAACTTGACACTCATACTGAAGGATACAAGGACACAGAAAAACAAGACATCAAGGTCTTGTCGTCAAAGGACAAGAACATACCTATGGGGCTAGCACCATTAGAAGACCTCTTTGATTTTAACGATGTAGCGAAGAATCCCACTGTATAATACACAGAGTCTGAGGTCGAGGAATGAAACATAAGCACTGAGGATCAGCCAAAAATGATTAAATTGGCTAAGTCCTTGCCACCAGACATGAAAAGGAAATATGTTGACTTGTTTAAAGAGTTTGTCGATGTGTTTTCCTGGAGCTATGAAGACTTGAAAGCCTATGATACAGAAATCATCCAGCACAAGATCCCTTTGAAAGAAAACCAGAAACCCTTAAACAAAAACTGCGTCGAATTAATCCAATACAACTGCCTCTAGTAGAAAAGGAAATCAAGAAAATGTATGAGCTAGGAATCATTGTACCTATGAGGTTTTCAGATTGGTTTTCTAACCTTGTATCCGTAAGGAAAAATACAGGAGAAATCATATTGTGCATCGACTTCAGAAACCTTAACAGAGCCTCCCTAAAAGATAATTACCCTTTACCCAAAATGGAACACATTCTACAAAGGGTAGTTGGTTCGAAGAGGATTTCTTTGTTAGATGGTTTTTCAGGCTATAACCAGGTGTTGGTACTCCCAGAAGACTAACTCAAGACATCTTTCACCACTCCTTGGGGCACTTTCATGTATGTGAAAATTCCTTTTGGATTAATGAATGTTGGGGGCACTTTCCAAAGGGCCATGGACATTGCATTTTCAGAGGAGATAGGGCACTTCATTGTAATTTAACTTGATGACATAACAGTTTATTCCAAATCTGATGAAGAGCACCTGAAACATTTAAGAAAGGTCCTTGGAAAATGTAGAAGGTTTGGGTTATATTTAAATCCCAAAAAGACAGTGTTTGGCCTTCAGGAAGGTAAAATCCTTGGCCATATCATATCAGAAGAAGCGATTAAAATAGATCCAAATAGAGTTGAGGGAATACTACAGATTAGCCAACTAAGGAACATAAAAGAATTGAAATCCTTTATTGGAAAGATTAAATTCTTGAGGATCTTTATTCCCAACTTAGCAGAGCTCCTTAGAGACATGACTAGTATGCTCAAGAAAGAAGTAGGAGTGAAGTGGACTGTAGAAACCAAAAAATCCTCCGAATTGGTAAAACATGCACTCACCCGGGCACCAGTCCTAATCAGCCTAGAATTTTCAAAAGAGTTCCTTATTTTCTCATTTGCCTCAGAGCCTACTGTGGCTACAGTCCTGTTGCAGAAAAACCTAGAGGGACAGGAATAGCCCATTGCTTTTTTCAGCAAGGCTTTAAGGGATGCACCCTTGAAATATAACATAATGGAAAAACAGGCCTATGCTTTGGTAAAGGCCTTAAAGGAATTCAAGGTGTATATTCTACATTCCCACATCATTTCCTATGTACCTAATATAGTGGTAAAAGACATATTGTCCCAAGACCCAGATGGAAAGAGGGCTAAATGGATTGCTGCTATATTAGAGTATGATTTGGAAATCAGACCAACTAAACTTATTAAAGGTCAGGGCTTAGCTCAATTACTGGCTAAATCTAATCTACAAGCCCTTGACATTAACATGGTAGATTCCTTCGATGAACAGGAAGAATTACCTGCTCCCACTGTTGAAGAGCAGTTTCAAAACTCACCTTGGTACACTGATATCTTTTATGTGCTCGCAAATCTTAATGCTCCTCCTAATTTATCAAAAATAAAGGAAAGGTTTTTAAAATTGAAAACTAGGAACTATTTCATTTTAAATGAATGTTTATTTTGGAAAAATGCAGATGGTTTATTGCTTAAATGTTTGCCTGAAGTTGACGCAGAAAGGATCAAGCATGAATTCCATGAAGGAGAGTGTGGAGGCCATTTTTATCGGAAAAACACAACCAATAAAATCCTTAGAGCTTTCTATTACTGGCCCACCCTCTTCCAGGATGTCCATAAAATTATAGTCGCCTGTCAAAAATGGCAAATTTTTTAAGGCAAAAGAAAACTTCTCCCTTTAGCATTACAACCTATCACTGTTGAAGCTCCTTTTCAACAGTGGGGCCTAGATTTCATAGGGGAAATCCATCCTACTTCGTCTGCCCAACACAAATGGATTCTCACAGCCACTGACTACTTCAAAAAATGGATTGAAGCCATCCCTTCTAGGAATGCCATAGATTCTGTCATTATAAAATTCCTTGAAGACCATATCTTTTCTAGATTCAAATGCCCTAGGAAGATTATTACTGATAATGCTGCTGCTTTTTGTTCCAAAAAGATGATTGATTTTTGTCGCAGGTATCAGATTACACTTGGTCATTCTACTACTTACTACCCTCAAGGTAATGGGCTAGAAGAATCATCAAATAAAAGTTTGGTAACCATCTTCCAGAAGCTGCTTGAAGAGAATAAAAAATCATGGCATAAAAATTTGGTGCATGCTCTGTGGGCAGAAATATTGACCACAAAAAAGTCTATTGGAATGTCCCCTTACCAACTTGTTTATGGAGTAGATGCAGCGTTTCCCACTAGCCTAGGTGTACCAGTAATAAAATTAATCCAAGAAATACAGTCAGAAGAGGACATCATGATTAGGAGGATCAGTCAGACAATACATCTCTAGTAGACAAGGGAAGAGGTTTACAATAGGGCTCAGAAGGTGCAAGAAAACATAAAGAAGTTGTTTGACAAAAGAGCAAAGGCTTGTGTTTTCAACATTGGAGATAAGGTACTCAAATGGGATTCCAAAAGAGAGGATAAGGGTAAACACGGAAAATTTGATAGTTTGTGGCAAGGTCCTTACATCATTCAGTCCACCATTGGTCCAAATGCCTCTTTTCTACAAGAGTTAGATGGCACATATCTGTTTGGGGGTCTTGTCAATGACAAGGTCCTTAAGCATTACTACTTCTAAGTTCCATTTTAAATCTTTCATTTCCATTGTAAATACCATTTTCTTTGTTCAGTCTCATGAAAGAAAAAGTACAAAAATAATAAAAAGAAAATAAAAGAGGGAAGATTGTGAAAACAAGAAAGGTACAACCCCATACCAAAAAGAGAAAGAATTTCTGAAAGTGTGCAAGCTTAAATGCCACTCCTGAATAACACACTTCTAGTTAGTCAAACTATTTAACCTTGACTGATTATTTTTGAATTTACCACTGATAGAATAGTGAATTTGATTTTCCAAAATGTTTAATCTTGGCTTATCAGTAGGTAGATTAGGATAGAAATTAAAGGTTCAAATATTCTCAAAATCCGAACCTTAGGTTTCAAAACAGAGCTGTAAAAAGAGAAGGCCATGACGAAAAACTTTCAGATATTAAGTCTTCCATTTTTTGATTTAAAAATTTCTGCAAAATAAATGTCTATGTGCAGCTTGTTCTTATGCCATAGATCACAACAAGTCAAAATGTTTAATCTTGACTTAACTGTTTTTAAATTTCCATTATAGAATTTAGGGAATAAAATCTATTATACTGTTTAATGCTAACAGATTGATAGAATAGGTAGAGAAGCATCTGAACTCAATTGTTTAATCTAAGTTCAGGGAGAAAAAAGGAGTAGAATTAGATTATTTTTATGCTTTCAAAATAAATAATATGTTGTAAATAGTTTTCCAGTCCAGATGCACTCTAAATGAAGAAAAAATGTTAGGTCAGTAGGATTGGGTAGGTAGAAATCTTGTTGATGAAGATCCATGGTTTTTTATGGCTGCTAACATGTTTTTAGAGCAGAGTAAGATCATTCTAGCAAAGGAAGGACATCCCAATGGATCAGGCACAGGTCAGCCTCCCAAAGAAGATAATGAATGTGGCACAGGTCAGCCTCCCCGAGAATCCAAGTCAGAAGTTCTTGATTCCTTCAAGAAGGCACCATCCCCAAGTGGATCCACTATTGGCCACCTATAAAAATTTTTCCATCAAAAGGTGGCCAAAACATTGTTTAGCCTTCAAGGAATAGTTTCATTGTAGAAAAATGTATCTCTTGAAGCCTCTGGAAGACATCATATCCTTGTTTCAATCTTCACTACTGTTGGGAAAAATATTGAGAGGGGGGGGGGGGTGAATCAGTATTTAGGACTTTATCAAAATTTTTACTTTTTCACTCTCTAAAACCCATACGCCACTTTTCTGAAGCCAACTAGCGTATACACGCAGATATCCTTCATAAAACTCGCGTATACACAGAGATCTAATTATGCCATTAGTTCTTCACTTATATCATTCCATCATTCATTCATTAGATGTTCTATAAATAGTAAACATGTGTAGTAAGAACATAATAAACCATCACACATAAGCATCACACATGAACACCGGGATTTTAGGTGGAAACCCAAGTCGGGAGAAAAACATCGCTGCAGTTGCTCAGCCTTCAATATTTTATTATAGAGAAAAAATCTTACAACATATGTGCTGGCGCAGACTCCTACCAGCACGCAGGCACCCACCTGCGCTCGTTTACCAGCCTCTCCTGGAAGGGAGCTACAACCCCCTGACTCGTTTACCAGCCTCTCCTAGAAGGGAGCTACGACCCCCTGCTCTCATTTACCAGCCTCACCTGGAAGGGAGCTAGAACCCCCTGCTCTCGTTTACCAGCCTCTCCTGGAAGGGAGCTACGAACCCCTGCTCTCATTTACCAGCCTCACCTAGAAGGGAGCTACAACCCCCTAACTGAAGGCTACAACCCTCAGCACCTCTATGGACCACGTTTCATCAATTTTCACACTGGATCCAACAACTTCAATAGAGCACAAATTGTAGGCCACGTTTCATCATATTTTCAGACTGGACCCACTCCACACATTTAAGCGCAATCATACAACCAAACTGATACAGACAACTCAGAACTATAGAATACAGATAGCAGCAACACAACAGAACATATCAGATATTTCATACCACAGACTTCAGCAAACCCTTGTTTTGCATATGCTCTTTCCTTTTACTGATGTCACGTATATACGCGCCTTCATGTATATAAACCTACGTATACCTCTGCACAAACTTCAGAACAGATTTTACTACTCATACGCACTTTCACTTCATAAAACATGCGTATATACGCGCTTCCACTGTAATAAAGTAGCGTATATATCTTCAACCATTACAGAGCTGCATACTTCTTCAGATCAGACATTCAGTTCAGATTCAACCCTTTACTTTAGACAGATGTTCACCTCATCACAGATCTAATCACTTCATAAACATATCCAGAAAATATAGATACATTTCAGATCTAGATATTCCGCTTCATCATTTCTTCATAGGTGCATCATAGATTCAGATCTATCATCAAACCTTTAACCCTTTCCATTCAGATATACTTCAGAGAGAAGTATTCATTCAAGCTTAGACATCTTGCACCCACACTTCTGATTTGCACAATGAATTTCTTCTCTTTATATAGGTTTTCCCTTTTTCAATACCATGAGCCCCTTTTTCAATACCATGAGCGAAAACAATACCATGAGCTCAAAACTACATTACTTCCGATGATATTCCTGGATGGGGTCATTTAGATGAATCATTACCCAATACAATGGGTCAATACCATGGTGGTTATCCTTGGTTTTGCACTTTATGAGCACTTTTGCCCATACGCGACTTCGCATGTTATTTCCCGCGTGCATACGCGACTTATACTAGAAAAATCCGCGTATGCCTTGAGGCATACTCTTTTTATCATAGATCTAGCACATACTTAATTACTTTCTTCCTTGCCTTCTGTACTCACTGTAGATACATCACATTTACATCATTTAACAGGTTCATCAAGACATATTCTATCAAGCACAACTTCATCAAGTAGGTTGCCATTCAAGGACAACACTCTATCAAGTGGGTTGTCATCAAGGACAACACTCAGCATCATATTGCCAACAAACGTCATATCACATCAGATTTACATCATTTACCAAGTCCATCAAGTCAAGAATAACTTCATCAGGTGGATTGCCATCAAGGATAACATATGTCAACAATCTCATTTCTTCATCTTCATTAAGTGGGTTGCCATCAAGGACAACACTCTGCATCATATTGCCAACAATCTCCCCCTTTGGACTTGATGGAAACCACGATGGTGTTTGATCACCAATACAATGACACCATGTCACTCTCCCCCTTTGACATCAAGGGCAAAGGGCGGATCAAAACCAACACAGTCTCCCTTTTTTCCTAATGTAGAAGAAGCGTTTTGCAGATCTGATGTATACTGAAGTGACCGAGCTCCCCCTGAGATCATGCTGAATCTTCAAGAATATTTTTCAATGAAATACATGACTCTATGAACTTCCTATCACAAAGGACTCATACTTACATCAAAGATCCAACCAAGTGGATTTACATATGAGACTCAAGTACCCAACCAAGTGGGTTTACACATTTCAACTCATCCCAATTCTCTTATCATAAATGCATACGCGACTGTGTCTGCTTGAACTCGCGTGTATACGCGACTTGTGTTCATATAAACCACGCATGGAAAGTGAAGCATAGAAATTTTCACATTCCTTCATCTCCCCCTGAACTTGTCCTTCCTGTACCTGTCTTCTTCATATCAGATTCTCTGTCAGAAATACATATAACCAGAATAATCAAAACAACCATGATAATCATCATACATCACTCCCCCTGTGACGATACATTACTAATCCCTATAATGTATCTCACATCATTCCTACAGTCAATAAGAGAAGTAAGCTTCAGAAGTGGATGACTGCAGTAGGGTCAGTATTCCCTACGTTTCTGACTGGTCCTCCTTCTTTTTCCAAATTTGCTTGAACTTCCTAACTGTGTGCTGAAAATTGTCCACTTTCTCAAATCTGTCCAACCTGCATTCCTTTTCTACATTTCCATACTTGTTACAAGAATAACATCTGATGTATCTAGAGAAATAAGCATAACAATCATAATGAGTATTTCTACTCTTCCTCCTTTTACAATCAGTTGCTTTATGTCCATACTTGTTACATGAAAAACAATATCCCTTGAAGAAACCAGAGTACCTTTCTATGTAGGATCTGTTAGTTTGTGGCTGAAATATTCTGCTTCTGCAATTTGCTGCAACATGCCCATAAATATGACATTTAAAACATTCAACATTCTTGAATGATAACCTTTGAGAATTCATTGTCGTTGGTTGACCTTTTGTTTCTTTCAACTCTCCAGGTTTTGCTTTGACATCCTTTGAATCTTTAGTACTTCCTTGCAAACTAGATTCTCCTTTGACCGTTTCATGAAAACCCAGACCAAGTTTGATAGCAGGAGACCTTTGATTACTCAGAATATTGTCCAAAATCTTAGTACTATCTTGAAACCTCAAAAGTTTAACTTTTTCTTTGAGAATGTTTACCTCAACCTCCAATCCTTGGCATTGCTTCTTCATGCTTTCTTCTTTCCCTCTTCTGTCTTCTACTTGATGATTCAGATTTAGAATCTCTTCTTTCAACCCATTTTCTTGTTCTTCAAAATTTTGTTAGAGTTCTTCATTCTTTTTGTTCGATGCTTCGAGATCTGCCTTCAGAGAGATGACTTCTGCTTCAAGTTCTTCATTCTTGTTAATGGATATTTCTGGGTCTTCTTTCAGAGAGATGACTTTAGCTTCAAGTCTTTCATTCTTCTTGTTTGAATCTTCCAGATCTTCTTTGAGGGAGACAATTTCTGCTTCAAGTCTTTCATTCTTCTTTTTTGATTTTTCCAGATCTTCATTTAGATCGTTAATTTCTGCTTCAAGTCTTGTCATTCGATTGGATGCATAAGCATGGAACCTTTGGTACTTGTCTATCTTTCCATTCAGTATTTCTATCTTTTCTTTCATTTGAGAGATCATTTCTTTGTAGATAGAGTCTTTCTCTTTAAGTGATCTTTGTTGATCTTCAACTTTGATCTTGATAGCTTCCTCTAGACCCAAAGTATTACTTTCACTATCTTCACTATTTCATACAACAGAAAGTGAATCACAAGAACAACTGTAAATACCTGATTTATCTTCTTCATTTTCTGCTGCACATGTTTTCTGAGCTATCTCCATTTCAGTAGCCTTCTTCTTTTTCTTTCTTCCCATTTCAACGGATCTCCTTCAAGCGATCAAGCTTCCACAGAAGAACCTCCTCTGATACCAATTGTTGGGAAAAATACTGAGAGGCGGGGGGGTGTGAATCAGTATTTAGGACTTTATCAAAATTTTTACTTTATCACTCTCTAAAACCCATACGCTAATTTTCTGAAGCCAACTAGCGTATACACGCGGATATCCTTCATAAAACTCGCATATACACAGAGATCTAATTATGCCATTAGTTCTTCACTTATATCATTCCATCATTCATTCATTAGATGTTCTATAAACAGTAAACATGTGCAGTAAGAACAGAATAAACCATCACACATAAGCATCACACATGAACACTAGGATTTTAGGTGGAAACACAAGTCAGGAGAAAACCACCGCTGCGGTTGCTCAACCTTCAATATTTTATTATATAGAAAACATCTTACAACATATGTGCTGGCGTAGAATCCTACTAGCACGCAGGCACCCACCTGCGCTCGTTTACCAGCCTCTCCTGGAAGGGAGCTACAACCCCCTGACTCGTTTACCAGCCTCTCGTGGAAGGGAGCTACGACCCCCTGCTCTCATTTACCAGCCTCACCTGGAAGGGAGCTACAACCCCCTGCTCTTTTTTACCAGCCTCTCCTGGAAGGGAGCTACGACCCCCTGCTCTCATTTACCAGCCTCACCTGGAAGGGAGCTACAACCCCCTAATTGAAGGCTACAACCCTCAGCACCTCTATGGACCACGTTTCATCAATTTTTACACTGGATCCAACAACTTCAATAGAGCACAACTTGTAGGCCACGTTTCATCATATTTTCAGACTGGACCCACTCCACACATTTAAGCTCAATTATACAACCAAACTGATACAGACAACTCAGAACTGTAGAATATAGATAGTAGCAACATAGCAGAACAGATCAGATATTTCATACCACAGACTTCAGCAAACCCTTGTTTTGCATATGCTCTTTCCTTTTACTAATGTCGCGTATATATGCGACTTCATGTATATAAACCTACGTATACCTCTGCACAAACTTCAGAACAGATTTTACTACTCATACGCGCTTTCACTTCATAAAACACACATATATACACGCTTCCACTGTAATAAAGTAGCGTATAGATCTTCAACCATTACAGAGCTGCATACTTCTTCAGATCAGACATTCAGTTCAGATCCAATCCTTTACTTTAGATAGATGTTCGCCTCATCACAGATCTAATCACTTCATAAACAGATCCAGCAAATGCAGATACATTTCAGATCTAGATATTCCACTTCATCATTTCTTCATAGGTGCATCATAGATTCAGATCTATCATCAAACCTTTAACCCTTTCCATTCAGATATACTTCAGAGAGAAGTATTCATTCAAGCTTAGACATCTTGCACCCACACTCCTGATTTGTACAATAAATTTCTTCTCTTTATATAGGTTTTCCCTTTTTCAATACCATGAGCCCCTTTTTCAATACCATGAGCCAAAACAATACCATGAGCCCAAAACTACATTACTTCTGATGGTATTCCTGGATGGGGTCATTTAGACGAATCATTACCCAATACAATGGGTCAATACCATGGTGGTTACCCTTGGTTTTGCACTTTATGAGCGCTTTTGCCCATACAGGGCTTGGCACGTTATTTCCCGCGTGCATACGCGACTTATACTAGAAAAATCCACGTATGCCTTGAGGCATACTCTTTTTATCATAGATCTAGCACATACTTAATTCCTTTCTTCCTTGCCTTCTGTACTCACTGTAGATACATCAGATTTACATCATTTAACAGGTTCATCAAGACATATTCTATCAAGAACAACTTCATCAAGTAGGTTGCCATTATCTTCATCAAGTGGGTTTCCATTCAAGGACAACACTCTATCAAGTGGGTTGTCATCAAGGACAACACTCAGCATCATATTGCCAACAAACATCATATCACATCAGATTTACATCATTTACCAAGTTCATCAAGTCAAGAATAACTTCATCAGGTGGATTTCCATCAAGGACAACATATGTCAACAATCTCATGTCTTCATCTTCATTAAGTGGGTTTCCATCAAGGACAACACTCTACATCATATTGCCAACAACTACTGTTCCCATTTTACGCTTAGAGATCCTGCTAATTTCCAAGCCAGAATACTGCTGCATGTACCTTTTCCCTTTCCCCCTCTTCCAAAGCTAACCTTAATTTGCTCCACATTTTTTTTCCCATAAAAAATCCTTTTTTTTCATGACTCCTCTTCCTCCCTTCATGAAAATCACTTTACAAAATTAAAGACTTACTCTTTAACCTTACCAACCCCCCCCCCCCCAACTCCATTGAAAACCTTGAAAAATTCCATGAAAATCATGTTTTTTATGTATTGGGCTTAAGCCCCCTTGGGCTAAAAGTTCTAACTACTTCCGATCATATTCCCACACCTTGGGACCAAGCGCTAACTCTGGAGGCATTTATTGCATCACACAAACTCAAAGTGCGCAAGGTTTTGTGCTGTGTTTAAACTTGCGATGCGATCCGCCTTATATTGAAAACCCGATCGCATTGTTATTTTATATATTCTATGGGCCCGCCTTCCGCGCTAAAAACCATTGAATGATCCATGCTCGATCTCTTATTTCCTTTTTAAATGTTAAAAACCCATCTATCCAAAGTTTAAACTAAAAAACCATAACCACGTGTTGAATATAAAATGGGTAGATTGAAAGACCGATCGCACAATCGCAATCGCAGAAAATACAATGGGTTGATTGAAAAGCCCAGGCTCAAAGTTCTGATATGCCATAAGCCCCTTCCATTTTAACCCTCGGGCACATCACTTCCCATGCGCCCGCGGCCCCGCAGTCGTGCGTCAGACCTTTTTTTATATATTTTTTTCCTTGCCCCTCTCAAAACCTTTGTTTAAATTTAAACCTTGGGTTTTAAATTATTTTACATTTTTTCTGCTGATATCATTTTTAAACCGTTTCGCACCATCGATCTGATCTGCAGACCGGATGGTGCGGAGTGCGTCTTTCCATGGTCCCCACTGCCCGAAAGCTGGTTGCCCAAAATCGGCGGTGTCCATCGCACCGCCCTTGGGCGAAAAGTTGTTTTCCCCCGATCGCTAGTGATTCCATATACTTTCTGCCACTTGTCCTGGGTACTATTTGCGAAACTGCCATCCATCGCGCATTAAAGTTCTCCATCGTGCATTAAATTTTGGACAAGGATGCCCAGCGATATTGACCATAGCCGTCGGATCCGAACCCGCTCATCTGACGAAGATCACTTGCCGAAGATGTCCAATGCTTAACCAAGATACACACGTGATAACCAGGCTATTGTACAGTGGCAACAACAACCTCTACCATCGATCTGATCTGCAGATCGATGGTCCACATTCCATTTCCCTGTTTCCTCCATTTGACTTTCAACCTGCACTCCCGACCGTCGATCTCTGCGCGATCGATGGCTCAGATTCAATCTTCTTTCGCCCATTCTACGATCTCTCCCAATTAATCCCAACCATTGGATGATGCCATCCAACAGCCATGCTTCCTCCACACACCCTTGGAAGCAGTCAACCTATATATGCAAGATTTTATAATAGTTTTTTGTATTTTGCAGGGTTTCGATGTTCTCTTCGCCATAATTCAAAGAAGTTTTAGAGACAGAGGGTGACGATCCTCTTTCCTCCGATTCATCAAAGAAAATCATCGCAGGGTTTTGACTCCACGTTTATCAATGATCTGCGAAGGTATTGCTACCTTTAAAACCCTGCGCGACACTGCATATCAGCAAAAACCATGGATTTAACACAGTGAAAGAGCATCAGCGCAGAAAACTAGAAATATACCAGGATAGAGGATTAAAGGATAGATTCGTGGGGATTAAATCTAAGATGCTTATCAAAATCCTAATCGCCAAGTAAAACACAGTTTACAGAAAACTTAAAGTGTTTTATCAAGCAAGAATGCCTCCACCGCCACAAAATAAGGCAAATTGATCCCTTTAATTACCACGATGCCACCTGTGCCTCAAACTATTCAATTAGAAGCCAAATTTGTTGATCAGGACCAGATATCTTCCTCACAGAAAATCAAATGCTGCCGAACAAATAATACTAATCAAGGGTCTTATCTCCAAATTGTCGGCAAAACTGTTTTTAAAGGTTAAAGAACAGTCCAGAAGTAGATCTTTTTCAATCATTAGGCCTTGAAAGGCACAAACAGAGTTATGAAGTAGAGTTATAAATGATTACATTCCTGCCTTATGCCTTGCCTGATTCCCAAAGGCCAAGAATTGCATTGATTACATAATTAATGATACTTGACCCCTGGGAAATCTTCCCACCTCTTCATTCTTCTATAAATACTTCTGTAGAAGATGATCAAATGTTGGTCTCTGGACATCTGAATGTATGTAATAGTTATTCTGAAGCTACTAATGCCCTGTTTGCAATTCAAAGATATATAAGATGATATGGGAAGTTTGAAGCTATAGAGACCCACCGGGCTTGCTGATTGTAACTGGTTTGAACATCAAATACAAGCTGTTGATTTATGGGATCCTAATTTGTGTCAATGGTGATGTGTTCCTGAATGTCAATTTTTATTTTGATTAATGTTTCCACTCTTTTCACTTTCTCTGATAAAGAGCAGCAAACATAGAGCTAGGATTTACTTTCGACAATACCCTACTCTTACTGAAAGCTTTATTGTCTATGTTTTCTTCATTTGAACATTCTCTTTGAAGAGCACATCAATGCAGGTTGGTTTAAAGGCACTTGCCTGATCTAAATTTCTCTTTGTCACTGTTATCTATGTTTTCCTTATTGAATATGCTAAAATCAGGTTAGTTTAAAGGCACTTACCTGATCTTAAGCTTTTCAACTTTTTTTTAATGTTTTCTAACTGAAAGTACTTCAAAGAAGGCTAGTTTAAAGGTATTAACCTGATCTCAGAATACTTTTATGTTCTTCCTCATTGAATATGTTGAAAGCAGGGTAGTTTAAAGGCACTTACCTGATCTTAAGCTTTTCAACTGTTTTTTAAAGTTTTCTAACTGAAAGTACTTCAAAGCAGGCTAGTTTAAAGGTATTAACCTGATCTCAGAATACTCTTATGTTTTTTTTACATGATGAAGAAATATAGTTTAAAAGAACTTATTCTGATCTTAGGCTGTTTTACTATATCTTCATTTTTTTGTTCTTCATTTCCTATTTTTTTCATTCCATAAATTCACCTTAAGATATCCTTTGACATAAGTGACTTGCCCCATGGATCCTGCTTGAACCTTGCTGTCCAATTAAAATCCTTCTATGACTCCATAGCCCAATGGGTTAAAACTGTCTTTGCCTTTTCTATCAGCCAAATCATTCTTTCATCTACAAAAACCTTCACCCTTCATTTTGAAACTTCCTTCGCCTTCATCATGTCCTTACCCAACCAAAACAAAATGAAAAAAACCCAAGCTCTTCATAACTAGCCTAATATCATAATTTCAGCTATTAAATATCACATCTTTAAACTCATTCATAGAGAGATCCCTCTCTGGATTTAGGAGGGTTAGATCCTATAATCCCATAGTTGGTTGAAATAATGTTGCTTCTGTAGTTTTAGTCTTACCAATCTACTAAAATTACAGATTCCTCACATGTATAAACAGACAAATCATTTCAATACAATATGTTCAACAACCCCTATCACGTTGCTCTCCTATTTCATTTATAGGATGAAAGCCCTGCAAACCCTAAACCATCTCAAAAGGTTTAGCTCCTTTTACATTTGAAACCTCCAACTAGAACTTCACTGTTCCTCTAGGTTCATTGCATCTAGACAACACTGTAGATTTGGTCCTATTGACCCAGTCAATTTTCATAATCCCTTTTCACAGAGGAGGGAATTTTATTAAGGTGGCCTAGATTTAGCCTTGTTCACATGGGCATTGATTTATTTTTCTGTTTAAGGAGTTCAATTTGTCATCCTTTACAATTTTATTCTTGAACAAGAAAACGGAAACAAAATTGAATATTCCTATTAGCTTGGGCTAGTTAGGAATATTACAAGTGATGATGACAGAATGCAATATCGGGTTCTCTCACTTGGTAGAATGAAATATCGGTGCTTTTTTAATTGAAAAAACTCAATGTCACTTCATATCGACATTTCAACTTTTTGGAGCTTCGGTTATTCGGTATATCTGGATTTTGCATTTTAGCGGATTAGAGCTTTGGCACTTCGGCATTTCATTTTTCGACAATTTCTATTTTATTGCATTTCCATCTATTCCTAACATTCACGTGTGTTTTTAATATGATTTTCCTTTTGGATGTTTTTCTTTGTTATTTGATGTTCTCATATGGCTTTGTTTATTATAGAGAAGTGTTTTTTTTTCTCCTTTAATTTTCTTTTTTATTTGGAAAAATGAGAGAAACTAAACTTAAACTATTAAAAAAAAGGACTTTACCCTAAAAAGTTTGAAGGATAGAAATTATTCCTTATAATACTTCTAATGAAAATGGGGTTTGTTGAGTACCGCAACAAATAGCAACACACTGGTCGAATCAGTTAATATCTGTTATATAAAGTGTTAACATTTTAAGAAAATTTTAAGAAAGTTACAAATGATTCGAAATTCGAATTGATATGGATAAATTTTGAAATAAGTTAACTTATTTTATTCAAAAATATTCTTTCAGGTTTGTTATAGATGAAAATTTATTTTGAAAGAATAATTCTTTGATAGATTGAAAAGGTAATGTAATAATCATTTGAAGCTTAGCATATTGGATAATTTTATTAGTAATTAGTAGAGCCTCTCGTGACAATGGGAGTTTATAGCCTCAACAGGGTTACTATTTAACAAAAATTAACTAGTATCAGTGGAGTGGTCTCTCTTCCTTGTTGATTCTAATTTATTCTAGACAAAGAGAGGGTCTAGAGTCCTTAGTCTCCATCCCTCCTTCCTTTCCAATTCACTTCCCATATTTTTTGATAGAAGATAACTATGGTGCCCTCGCAAGCTATATTTATCGTTGGAGGTTTTCCTTAAGTTTTATCATTTACTGTCTTGAACATATCTTAGGATTTTCTTAGTAGTGAGTAAATTTCAGGGAATTGAAGCATCTCCATGCCAAAGAAATGACCAAACTATTGTAAGGGGGAAACATATATGAGAAAAAAGAACAATAGCATGCTCACCTGATCTGCATGGGAAAATTAGTGGTTGTTGTGCTAAATTCCAATTTGGTATATAAAGAAAGTGCTTGAGGATTACGATGTAAATTGAAAGTTAAAAATGAGAGTCTTATGTGTTTTTATGTGTTTCTTGAGAAAATTAACATAAAAAAAAACACTAAACAACAACATATAACAAACATGAACATCACCATAAATAGTAACACTAGAATACATGATGAAGGAGTTCACCCCTCCTGGGCTACATCTCGTTGGTCCAACTTCCAATGGATTGGCGCTCTTCTATTATGCTAAAAAGCATGATTACATACATTTTCAATGCTCAAACAACTCTAAAACCTGCCCCAATGGCTCCAGAATTGCCAAAAATTCCTTTGTAGCCTCTTTCTGCTTTGAATTTGGTCAAACCCAAAACCAGTTATGGCTTACCCAAGTTTTGGCACTAAATTCACCACAAACTCCACAAAATCCGGCACCATCATACAATTTTGCCTCCAAATCCTCTAACTGAGAGCCAGATTGCCCAATTTTTGAGAGAAATTATCAGGGCATTAATTTTCCCAATAACGCCTAAAGTCCTAATTTCAAACCATATGGTTTTGGCGCATTATATATATATATATATATATATATATATATATATATATATATATATATATATATATATATATATATATATATATATAACTCCATGGTTTTCTATAACCATCGAAGTTAACTGCAAGAGTGGATAGAAGGGAGGTTAGGTTGATGGCCTGTGCAGGCGGCTCTACAAAGTGTTTGTCTAGTGGCGTTAAATATTGGTAGCTAGTCTGGTCACAAGGCTATGACTTATGCTATGGTTATGAACCGGGGGGGGGAGAGAGAGCCTCCCATTCATGGTCCCGACCCCAGGCGTGGTGACAAAGGCTAGGGCTAGACCCCAACCCCCATCCTCAAATTCAAAACTGTTACAAATTAAATATATTCTGTGGAAATAATATCTTAAGAAATAATGTAATTGCATAATAGAAAATAATCTGTGCCAGTGCTTGGAGGTCGCGGATTCAACCCTCACCTACTCCACTTGGACCTTGACCAAAATTTTGGTGTTATTTTGACTACCACGTGGCAGTCCCTGGCTAGGCTACATGGTAGCCTGTGATTGGCCTTCATAAAACCAATGAGCCAATAAACATATACCACCTCAAACCAGTGAAAACATGCCACCTGGAACAACATAATTTTCCAGAGAACATTCGTTGACCAATCAAGCTGCCGGACGGGCATAAAGAGTCAGTGGTATGGACTACTAACTAGACTGCCATTGCATTTTTTTCCAAAAAAATATCTATTTGAGAAAGTGGACAGAACGCACTTCTAGGAGCATACGGTGTTGGTTTTCCCCAAAACGAGTTACACCAAATTTAGGATGACGATATCTATGTGCTCATTCAGGCTTCACACCATTCTGACAATTTTAATTTTGAGCATAATTTTCAGCACCTAATCATTCCCCCCCACTGGTAGCTTTTGGATGACGAAATTTCACTTTCAGTTGTTGAACAGATGAAGGTACAATTCCTTCACCTTTCCAATATCAATTGATTTTTCCTTGCTTGGATTTGTGCCACTAAGCCCCACACGAATGTAGTCTACAGTCCCTCATTTTGATGTCCTTGTTCTTCTGTCAAGAATGGTATCTTATTGAATCTCATCAAGGTATTCAGGAGAAAAGTATTCAATATATGGAATCTGAACATGTTCTCCTTGCTCTTCAATCAAAGGAGGCTCATACAACCTTAAGTTATCAACATTAACAACATAGTAATTTTACATGTAGGAAGGAAAATCTAACTTGAAGGCATTGCCACCAATATTTTCCAAAATTGTGAAAGGACCAAAATGAATTGGTTTCAATTTTTTACCTTCCCCATGAATCTTCTATTTAATAATGTGAATCCAACCTTCGTCACCAAATTGGAACTTGTGATCTCACACAATGCTTTTCGTGCCTTGATTTGTACTTTCCTTGTCTCTTTCCAAGTTGATCCTGAATTGTTTGATGTATCAATTGGATTTGTTCTATGAAATTATTGACTTTTCTTATGTCGATATGACCATCAATAGCATCATCCTTCCCAAAAATGAAATCCAATGGAAATCTAGGAAATTATCCAAGACATTCCTCAAATGGTGATGTTTGTATACAGTAGTGTTTTGAATGGTTGTAAGCATGTTGAATGTAATGCAAATTTTCATCCCACAACTTAGGATGATTGTTACAATATCCTTTAAGAAGATGTATGACTATTTGATTGACCACTTTGGTTTTACCATCTATTTGTGGATGAAAGGTTGTACTATTTTTCAACTTGGTATCCATAAAGTCCACAAACATGACAAAAAATTCCCAAAAGATCAAGAATCTGGATCGCTAACAATGGATGTGGACAACCCAAAATGAACCAAAAAATGTTGAAAGAATATTTGAGTTGTTTGTTCAACTGTGATTTTCTCTTTACATGGAATTAATAAACATGTCTTGCTGAACCTATCCACAACTACATACAAATAGTCATGACCTCTTTTTGGAAATTCAAGACCTCCTACAAAATCCATAGAAACAATTTCCCATGGACGTGAAGGTACACGAAGTGGTGTATAAAATCTAACTCCTTATTTATAGGCTTATTGACTGCACACAATGAACAACCTTGAATGAAACGTGACACACTTTCAAGCATACAAGGCTAATAATAATACCTCTGAAGATGTGACACTATTTTTCTTACACTGAAATGTCCAACAATAAGACAAGTGTGTGCTTCCCTTATGCCATTCACTCTCTCCCCCTGTGGAACAAAAAGCTTCCCTAAATGATACAATATGTTATTATGTACATGGTAATCCAATTCCTCTACTTAGTTTCCTTGACTAAATTTTGCATAAACATCATGAAATTAATTATCAAATGCATATAGCTCAACATAAATTTCATGCAAAACATAATTATGCTTGAGTAAAGTAGTTTCACTAACAATAGGCATAGAAATAATATCAACAACCTTGTTGTATATACCTTTCTTATACCTAATGACCAAGTGTAATTGTTGTAGGAAACCCATCCATCGAAAGTTCCCTATCTGTTGCAACTTAGTTTGTGATTGCGAGTATTGCAATGGTTGGTGGTTAGTTTGTATGATGGTTTCCTTTCCCATCAAGTGGTGTTTCCACTTTTTCACAGTTTGAACCAACACATAAAGCTTCATTTCATAAGTAGGATACTTAATCACTGAACCATTGAATTTTTTTAATTAAAATAAATGGGCTTACCATGTTCCATAAGGACTACATCCATGGCATAGTTTCTTGCATCAATTTTAATCTCAAAGGGTTGTCTCAAGTTTGGTAGTGCAAGTATTGGGGCTGAACTAAAATTCTCTTTCAAATCATCAAATGATTTTTTTTCATATCCTCCTCACTGGAAGACCTTTTTTCACACTAGCAAATGCATGCAATGGAGCCATAATAACAGAGAAGTTAGAGATAAACTTCCTCCAATATTGGTTTTCTCCCAAAAATATTCTTACCTCAGTGAATGTATTGGGAATTGGCCAATTCACAATGAAATCAACCTTAGATGGGTCTATATTCAACTTACCCCCTCCAGCAATAGACCTCAAGTACACCAAAGACGTTTTACAAAATTCACATTTTGACATCTTAAAAAAAAAACCATTCTTTCCTTAACAAATCAAGTACTTTTATTACATGCATGACATGTTCATCACGTCATTTAATGATCATCAAGATATCATATAAGTAGACTATGAAAATCTCATCAATAATTGGCCTCAAAAAATCATTCATCACATGCATGAAAGTTGCATGAGCATTTCATACACCAAAATGCATAGCTAGCTATTCAAACAAACCTTGTTTTGTCTTTAATGTTGTTTTGCGAATGTCACCTTCAAAAAATATAATTTGATGGTAGCCACTCCTTAAGTCCAACTTAGTAAAATAATTTTCATATTTTAATTGATCGATAAAATCATCTATTTTAGGGAGTGGATAATGGTTCTTTACCGTAATCTTGTTCAATTCATGAAAATCTACACACATGCGCCATGTTACATTGTTCTTTGCCACCAACACAATAGGTTTCACCCACATGGCGAAGTAATTGGTCGGATGATCCCTTTGTCCAAAAAATCTTGAATTTTCTTTTTGATTTCAACACTCTCCATCACCCACATCCTATACATGCCAATGTTAGGAATAGGACAATCTTTCTACAACTGTATTTCATGCAAGATTCCCCTCTTGGGAGGTAACCTCTTTGGTTACTGAAACATGTCATTATTTTGATTAACCACATCAATCAAATTAGATTTCAAATTTATATCAAAACCTTGAAATGCTTCATAATCAACATCATTATTTGGTTTAATCATAAGAAACACAAAATTATTTCTTGAATTCACTAGTCTTTTCATTTTTCATGCATTAACTAATGAAAGATTTAGTTTCTTTCGATGAGTTCTCACAATATACTCCACACCATCTTTGGAAAATTGGTATTTTTTTCATGGCGATAGAGGATGGATTTTCTATCATAGAGTTAAGGACTACCCAAAGAAATTCTTGAAATATCAAGCGGTACAACATCTAATTCAATTTCGTCAATGAACTTTGTTGTGATTGCAAACCGAAGAATAAACTTTCTTGTAACCTATAAATTTATGTTCTTGAATATCCAACCCAATTGATATGGTTTGGAATGTGGAATGATTTCAAGATTAAGTTTCTTGACTAAGTATTTAGATATCAAATTGGTTTGAGACCCACTATCAAATAGTGTGTCGATTTTTGTATGTTTTGAATTAATCCTCACATGAAATAATTCAATCCTTGTTTCTTCATTTGAAGTACTAGTGTGAAAATTTGATGAAATAGTGCTAGCAATGGATTATTTTTCCTTTGATAATTTTTGGCCACCTATAAAATTTTCTATATCAAAATGTGGCCAAAACATTTTGGAGCCTTCAAGAAACAGTTTTATTTCAAAAATGATTATCTCTTGAAGCCTCTTGAAGACATCATGCCCTTGTTTCAATATTCACTGCTGATTCCATAGAAGAAATACTGTTGCAAAACAACCTTTTCCCCTTTTCACTTCAAACTAACCTTCATTTTTACCCCTTTCATTCCCATGGAATTCTTCTATTTTCCATTTATTTCCCATTTCCCCTTCATAAAAACCTCTTTACAGAGTTTAGAACTCCATTTAACTCTGCCGAAATCCTTTAAATCCCTTTGAAAACAATTGAAAATCCATAAAAACACACTTTTTTGCAGACTTAAGCCCCCTTAGGCTAAGTCTTAAAACACTTTCCCTTCATGTGCCCTATCACTAGAACCAAGTGCTAAGGGTCCCAAGCGCTTATCGCATCGAAAGTAATCAACGAGCGCAAGTATTTGGCTCTTATAAAAACCTTCGATGCGATTAGATACGTTATATATGAGCCCCGGTATTTTTTTACGCTTCACAAGACCAAAGGCCCTCATCGGGCACTCAAACACATTAATAAACCCTGTCCGGTCATAGTATTTCTTTGTATATCAAAAACCCTTTTATCCTAAGTTTTGTTCTAAATGCGCCTATATAATGATTTTTAAAGATAAATGGGTTGATTTAAAGACCGCATCAAAATTTCTGATGTGATTGAGTCCCTTTACATGAATTCTGCCCTCTGCTTTATTCATATAAACTCATGCCCAGGACCAAATGTTAAAGTCCCAGCACCAATCGCATCGCATGTTTCAAAATGGGTAGATTGAAAGACCGAGCTCGACATTCCGACGCGATTGGCCCTTTATCATATAAGGCCCTGGGCCTATTATCATTTCATATAGTCAAAGGCCCCATAGTCGGGCGCCATGACCTTTCCATATATATATATATATATATATATATATATATATATATATATATATATATATCCTGCCTCCGAAGCATAAAAACCTTTGTATTTTATTAAATGTTGGATTTTCATTTATTATAAAGGTTTCCGCCAGTGTGTGTTTTAAACACGATCTCCGCCGTTGATCATTAGGCCAATCCAATGGCCTGCGCATTATTGCATCACAACATTTTCATCGAGTGCAATAAACTTTCCTTTTCCTCCGATTGACATCTCCCGATTCCTTCCCTGCTGTCGATCTGATCTGCAGATTGATGACCCATAACTAATCGCTCTGTCTCACTCTAGGTCCTTTACCCCGCCGATGCCCTTGCCTCCAATTGCATCTGGACCATCCACTTGTCCAGATCAGTTGGTCCAGATTGCTTCTCACAACCTTTGGTTAATTTTATACAGCCCCGCTAATAATGTTGTTTTGGCCAATCATGGTTGTTGATCTCTGCATATCAACGGCCCTTATTAACCCTTACTCCATCATTGTAATTTTTCCATTTGACCTCCCAAACGAATCCCCACCATTGGATGATGCCATCCAATGGCCATGTTCCTCCCCACACCCTCTAAAGCAGTTAAAACCCAATAACACAGAATTTATTAATTATTTTTTTTACTTTTCATGATTTAAAAGGGTTTTCAAATGTTTCAAAAAGGAATTGAAAGCCACGGGTGACGATCCTCCAGACTTTCATTTATTAAAAGGAAAGCCAGACACAGGGTTCAATTTCACGTTTCATCAATGACTCATGGGCATTGATTCCATGTGGACTTTGTACATACCTCCACATCAACAAAATAAAAAGAATTAAGTCAAATAAAAGAGTATCAGTGTCGAAGACCCAAACGCAATTCAAACAAAGACCGAGTAATGACCAGAACAAAGCATATCTTCTCCTTACAGCTGAATAGTTATTTTGAATCAAAGAAGCTAATATAAACTATGAGCAGAGTTATTGTAAAGGATGACACAGATCCTTAAAGTCAACATAAGCTTCTAGAAAGCTTAATTATTTAATGAAAACCAATTAATACAGAAGAAATATCAGAATGTTCTCCATTGAGCCCCTCAAAGGTCGAGAAACAGTAAACTGTATTAATTGAACTTAGAAGATATTTTATCCCATTCCACCTCCTCATCTCTCCTATAAATACTTCTGAAGAATATGAGATAAGGGTTGGTTGATCACTAGTTGTAATATTGAAACTCTCTGAAATAATACATAGTCTATTGAAGTTGAAGAAGAAATTGAAGTCTTGGAAGTCCTGATGATGTTGTTGCATGCTTGTCCTTGAGAAGGATCTATCATTGGATCCATGAGCTTGGCTGTTGGTGAAGTATTCTAAATTGTTTAATGTTTTTCCCCTGTTCTCATTATGTTCCATAATTTCTTACTACAGTAGGATGAAAGTTTTTGGCTAAGAAATGACTCCTGGAAGCACCTTATACCTGTTTTTCCTTCACTGTTTTATGTTTTCTTCTGCTGAGGTATTTTAGAGGCTTAGATATTTCTCTTTAGTCATCATGCTCATTTATTTATCTAATAATTTTTAATAGTTGGTTTCAGCATGATTTATGGTTCTCCCTACTTGTCTGCTACCACTTAAAACCTGTTAGTGAAGTCTCCCTTTGAAGTATCTTTGTTTATAGTAAGCCAAGGAGGTCTGTTATGATCATGCCCTTTGTCCTTGCTTAAACAGTTTTCTTAAAGGTCCTTTATAGTTGTGATCATAGATGTATTAGGTGTTCCCTCTTCTATAACTGCAATTATCAGTGAATCTTTTATGTTTTCTAAGTCAGTTGAAATAAAATCTTTGAGAAAATAGGGTGTTCCTTGAATCTTAGATTTCATTTTGAAAGTTGTCTTGAAGTCATTATTTTCTTAAAGAATTTTTGTATAATTTATGGTTAGCCTTTTCTATCAAATATTTCTTTATTGTTCAAGTTATGTTTTCAAGTTCCCTTCGTTGAGAATCAAATTTCTCTTTCCAAATCATTGATTTCCATCTCATTCCAAAACCAAAGGATCCTGCGGCCAAGTTAGATTTTCCCTTTGATATCCCATATCCATTGATGAGTATGTTATGACCTCTTCTTGATCCATTTCCCAATGAACTAAATGTTTCTCCATTCTATATATCTTTCCTAGACCTTTCATGTTCTGTTTTATCAATTCAACCAAACAAATAAACAAACACCTACACTTAATAACTAGTCTAAAACCAATACTCAAAGAACACAAGATAAACCTTTGCAAACAAAAATTTGAGAGATCCCTCTCTGAGAACAGGAGGACTAGATCCTGTAACTCTAAATATTGGTTCTGATGTTGCCTTGTCTTTTGATTTGCCAAACTATCAAAACACAGGACACCAACATAATGGCAATCACGGTCGGACCACTGAGTTCATAGTTGCCTAGCAAGCTCTTATAAACTCATTAGTCTTTCAAACAACCATAGAAACTCAGAAAAACCCAAAAATTTTTAGTTTGGCTTCATAATAAACATGGTGGTGGAACCATAAAACATTTTACCTTTACAAAAGCTAAAAATTTTCTACCTGGTGAGTCCACTGGCCTCCAAAGGGCCTATTACCCTTCCAGTCCTTGTAGACTCCCTTGGGAATGCATTGAGCAAACCCAATTATGGTGTTGGTTGACAGAAAATTTCAAAATCTTCCACCTGGCGACTCCACAATCCCAAAATACCTAATAACTCCACTGGTAAAGGACTCTGAATTGGTTAGAAAGATACAATGACCTCTTATTACAAACATGGATCCAATTATGGACAGAGAAGCTAAAATAAACACATTATTGGGCCTAACTGAGAAAATAGTGTACATACTTGATAAAAGATTGGAAAATCATGAGGATGATATAGATGTTGATTATCCATAACAACCTATGTTTTTCCCAGATCTAACACAAACTCAACCATTACAAGACCTAGACAATGAGAAATATATAATGATGATCAAGACTTTATAGAAGAAGGTGAGCAAGACTATAGAGAAAACAATAAAGAAAAATTATTGGTCGTGATGGAAAGGATGGTGTATATGCTTGGGAAAAGAATTGAAAGGAATGAGGATAATTTAAATATTGATGATCTAGAGCAGCCCATGCTCCTTTCAAATCAAGAACAAACCCAAACTCTACAAAATATGTATAATGAACAAGATTACAAAGAAATAAATAAAGAAGGTTGTCAAGAAATTCCGGACTACCTACCTATATCTTGCACAATGCTATGAAGAGAACTTCATGACCAAATTGCAAAAACTAATAGTAAGCAATGCCTTGAGGAAAACATAAGCCATTTTGAATCCACAAAATATGAAACAGGAGAAGAGACAACACAACCAGAGTCTCTGCCTTTATGTCATGACTCATTTTAGATGATTAAAGAGGAATGACATCTTAATAATCTATTAGAAACAACTCTCGAATCCCATATTTTAAATAAATATCACAAAAATCATGACGAGTTGTTCAAAACTGAGATAATGAGAAGTTGTTCAAAACTGAGATAGACCAGGAAAAACAAGAAAAACCTAAAAGTTCCCCTGCAAACTCAAATAGAGATCCATTAGAAGAGGCTCAAGAAGACCGTTGTACATTTTTCCTAAGAAAAAAGACAATTCCTTCTCTCTTAACAGAAGAAGAGATTGTTCTAATATTGAATAGACAATCAGCCTCCAAACCTTCATTTGAACAAAACAATTCTTCTCGTATACTTACTGAACCTTGTTGTCTTGAATCAGAAAATAAAATTGTAGAAAACCTCAAAGAAAAACAAACTAATAACCCAATATGTTTGATTGGTGACATTGTTTCTACTAATGATTTTTCATCTTCTGACCAATCTGATGATGATGATGAACTCCAAACAGAAACTAATCATGCATGGCAACCAGCAATTGATTGGTGTCATGAATTTCATTATCATCAACTTGAGAGTAGCAATCAGCCAATCCAATCCATCAGAAATAGCTTTCACATAATTGGAAATCAGTAATCTGTTAGTTTTAAGGTTGAAAAGAAAGAGAAATTTCTTGAGCAGGATGAAGATAAGGAGCTTTCTCCTGAAAAGGTTGAGGTAATAAGAGATACCCCTGCTCAAGAACATGATAATCTCTTCACAAAGCACATTCCACTGAATCAAAGAATACTCGGATTACAAGAAGACAACGATGCAATATATGATGATTCCTCCAGTTCAGATGACAATGAAGATGAGGAAGTTTTTCTTTCTCAAGAGAATATTTTCATTGATCCAGTGGAGAGACAAGAGATGATCCTGGGTGAAACATGTCTTCCAAATACTCTTCACTAGGCATTATTCAAATATCCCTATGCTCACTTCTTGGAGGCATTTGAAGAAGGGATAAAGGTTATTAGGAGTAGTGTATTACCAAAAGCAAGAATATTATTTAGCACTGCTGCTAAAAAACAAAAGGAATGGGAGTGGCCCTGTTTGTCTAGCCTGCCCAAGAGGATGAATAAGGACCAATCATGGGATCATTTAATGGATTGGTTGTACTGGAAAAGAGAGTTCATTAGCTAAAACATGTAAATATTCCAAGTTAGAGTAGGTTAGATGGGAATGTCGATAAAGCTCAGCTTTGATCATTTATTTAGTTGATTGATTTTTTTTCTTGAAAGAAAAAGAAAAATCTAAAAACAATAGAAAAGAGAAAAGAGGGCAGATTGTAAAACAAGAAAGGTACAACCCCATACCAAAAAGAGAAACAAAATCTGAAAGTGTGCAAGCTCAAATGCTAGTCCTAAAAACACACTCCTAGTTAGTCATACAACTTAATCATGACTAATTAGTTTTAAATTTTCTGCTGATAGGTTAGTGAATTTGATTTGCAAAACTATTTAATCTTGGCTTATCATTAGGTAGATTAGGCTATAAATTAAAGGTTCAAACATGCTCAAAATATGAACCTAAGTTTCCAAAAAAGAATGACTCACATCTGTTTTAAATTTCTGAGTCAAAACAGGGTAAAAATGGTTCTAATCATCTCAAAATATGAACCAGAAAACAAGCAAAGAACAACTCAAACAGAAGTAAAAAAGAGAGCTAAAAAAAGATGAAGGAGGTGCTTTAACTTTTAGATCTAAAGACTTCCTTTTTTATTTAATTCTCTGCAAAATAATGTCTATGTGCAGCTTGTTGTTTTATGCCATAGATCAGTAAAAACTTAGACTCTCCAATCCTGACTTGTATGCTTTTAAATTTCTGTTTTAGAAATAGTGAATAAAAATCTGTTAGACTGTTTAATCTTAACAGATTAGTAGATTAGGTAGAGAAGCATATGAACTCAACTGTTTAATATGAGTTCATGGAGATATAAGAAATAGAAATAGATTATTTTAATGCTTTCAAAAGAATAAAATGTTGAGAGAGATTTTTCCAATCCAAGTGCACTCTAAAGAAGAAAAAATGTTAGATCAGTAGGATTGGGTAGGTAGAAATCTTGTGTTGATGAAAGATCCATTGTTTTCCATGGCTACTAATATGTTTTCAGAACAAAGAAGATCATCCAAGAAAATAGGGCAACCCAATGGATGAGGCAATGATCAACCTCCCAGAGAATGCAAGTATGAAGCTCTTGATGCCTTCAAGAAGGCACCATCCCCAAGTGGAGCCACTGTTGGCCACCTATAAAATTTTCTATATCAAAAGGTGGCCAAAATTTTTTGGAGCCTTCAAGAAACAATTTTATTGCAAAAATGATTATCTCTTGAAGCCTCTTGAAGACATCATGCCCTTGTTTCAATCTTCACTTCTGATTCCATAGAGGAAAGACTACTACAAAACAACATTTTCCCCTTTTCACTTCAAACTAACCTTCATTTTTACCCCTTTCATTCCCATGGAATTCTTCTATTTTCCATTTATTTCCCATTTTCCCTCCATAAAAACCTCTTTACAGAGTTTCGAAATCCTTTTAACTCTACATAAATCCTAAAAATCCCTCTGAAAACCATTGAAAATCCATAACAACACACTTTTTTGCAGAATTAAGCCCCCCTCGGGCTAAGTCTTAAAACACTTCCCCTCCATGTGCTCCAGTGCTAGAACCAAGTGCTAAGGGTCCCAAGCGCTTATCGCATCAGAAGTAATCAACGAGCGCAAGTATTTGGCTCTTATAAAAACCTCCAATGCTATTAGCTCCGTTATATATGAGCCCTGGTCGTTTTTTGCACTTCACAAGACCAAAGGCCCACATCAGGTGCTCAAACTCATCAATAAACCCTATCCGGTCATAGTTTTCCTTTGTATATCAAAAACCCTTTTATCCTAAGTTTTGGTCTAAATGCGCCTATACGATGATTTTTAAAGATAAATGGGTTGATTGAAAGATCGCATCAAAAGTTTCGATGTGATTGAGCCCCTTTACATGAATTCTACCCTCCATTTTATTCATATAAACTCATGCCCATGACCCATAGTTAAAGTCCCAGTGCCAATCGCATCGCATGTTTCAAAATGGGTAGATTAAAAGATCAGGCCCAACATTCTGATGTGATTGGCCCTTTATCATATAAGGCCCTGGGCCTATTATCATTTCATATAGTCAAAGGCCCCGCAGTCGGGCACCACTTGTGCTTACCATCGAGGCTAATATATATATATATATATATATATATATATATATATATATATATATATATATATATATATATATATATATATATATATATATATAGATATATATATATATCCCGCCCCAAAAGTGTAAAAACCTTTGTATTTTATTAAATATTGGGTTTTCATTTATTATAAAGGTTTTCGCCAATGTGTGTTTTAAACATGATCTCCGTCATTGATCATTGGGATGATTCAACGGCCCGTGCATTATCGCATTGCAACATTTTCATCGAGCACGATAAAATTTCCTCTGCCTTCGATTGACATCTCCAGATTCCTTCCCTGCCGTCGATCTGATCTTCAGATTGAAAACCCATAACTAATTGCTCTATCTCACTCTAGGTCCTTTGCCCCGCCGATGCCCTTGCCTCCGATTGCATCTGGACCGTCCACATGTCCAGATCAGACGGTCTAGATTTCTTCTCACAAAATTTGGTTAATTTTATACAGTCCCACTCATAATGTTGTTTGGGCCAATCATGGCCATTGATCTCTGCATATCAATGACCCTTATTAACCCTTCCTCCACCATTGTAATTTTTCCATTTGACCTCCCTAACGAATCCCCACCGTTGGATGATGCCATCCAACAGCCACACTCTTCCCCACACCCTCTGAACTAGTTAGAACCCAATAACGCAGGATTTTTTAATTATTTTTGTATTTTATAGGATTTAAAAGGGTTTTCAAATGTTTCAAAAATGAACTGAAAGTTGAAGGTGACGATCCTCCAGACTTTCATTTATTAAAAGGAAAGCCAGATACAAGGTTCAATTTCACGTTTCATCAATGAATCATGGGCATTGATGCAATGTGGACTTTGTACATACCTGCACATCAACAAGACATAAAGAATTAAGTCAAATAAAAGAGTATCAGTGTCGAAGACCCAAACGCAATTCAAACAAAGGCCGAGTAATGACCAAAATAGAGCATATTTGCTCCTTACATCTGAATAGTTATTTCGAATCAAAGAAGCTAATATAAACTATCAGTAGAGTTATTGTAAAGGATGACACAGAGCCTTAAAGTCAACATAAGCTTCCAGCAAGCTTAATTATTTAATGAAAACCAATTAATACAGAAGAAATATCAAATTGTTCTCCATTGAGCCCCATAAAGGCCGAGAAATAGTAAACTATATTAATTGAACTTAGAACATATTTTATCCCATTCCACCTCCTCATCTCTCCTATAAATACTTCTGAGGAATATGAGATAATGGTTGGTTGATCACTAGTTGTAATATTGAAACTCTCTGAAATAATACATAGTCTGTTGAAGTTGAAGAATAAATTGAAGTCTTGGAAGTCCTGATGATGTTGGTGCATGCTTGTTATTGATAAGGCTCTATAATTAGATCCATGAGCTTGGCTGTTAGTGAAGTATTCTAAATTGTTTAATGTTTTTCCCCTGTTCTCATTATGTTCCATAATTTCTTACTACAGTAGGATGAAATTTTTAGTCTAATAAATGACTCCTGGAAGCACCTTAGACCTGTTTGTCCTTCACTGTTCTTCTGTTGAGGTATTTTAGAGGCTTAAATATTTCTCTTTAGTCCTCATGCTCATTTATTTCTCTAATAAGTTTGAATAGTTGGTTTCAGCATGATTTATGGTTCTCCTTGCTTGTCTGCTACCACTTAAAAACTGTTAGTGAAGTCTCCCTTTGAAGTATCTTTGTTTATAGTAAGCCAAGGAGGTCTGTTCTGATCATGCCCTTTGTCCTTGCTTAAACAGTTGTCTTAAAGGTCTTTTATAGTTGTGATCATAGATGTATTAGGTGTTCCCTCTTCTATGACTGCAATTATCAGTGAATCTTTTATGTTTTCTAAGTCATTTGAAATAAAATCTTCGAGGAAATAGGGTGTTCCCCGAATCTTAGATTTCATTTTGAAAGTTGCTTTGAAGTCATTATTTGCTTAAAGAATGTTTGTAGAATTTATGTTTAGCCTTTTCTATCAAATATTTATTTATTTTTCAAGTTATGTTTTCAAGTTCCCTTCGTTGAGAATCAAATTTCTCTTTCCAAATCATTGATGTCCATCTCATTCCAAAACCAAAGGATCCTGCGACCAAGTTAGATTTTCCCTCTGATATCCCATATCGATTGATGAGTGTGTTGTGACCTCTTCTTGACTCCATTTCCCAATGAACCATATGTTTCTCCATTCTATATATCTTTCCTATACCTTTCATGTTCTGCTGTATCAATTCAACCAAAAAAATAAACAAACACCTGCACTTAATAACTAGTCTAAAACCAATACTCAAAGAACACAAGATAAACATTTGCAAACAAAAATTAGAGAGATCCCTCTCTGAGAACAGGAGGACTAGATCTTGTAACTCTAAGGATTGGTTCTGATGTTGCCTTCTCTTTTTATTTTCCAAACTATCAAAACACGGGACACCAACATAATGGCGATCACGGTGGGACCATTGAGTTCATAGTTGCCCAGCAAGCTCTTATAAACTCATTAGTCTGTCAAAAAACCATAGAAACTCAGAAAAACCCAAAAATATTTAGTTTGGCTTCATAATAAACATGGTGGTGGAACCATAAAACATTTTACCTTTACAAAAGCTAAAAATTTTCCACCTGGCGACTCCACTGGCCTCCAAAGGGCCTATTACCCTTCCAGTCCTTTTAGACTCCCTTAGGAATGCATTGAGAAAACCCAATCATGCTGTTGGTGGACAGAAAATTTCAAAATCTTCCACCTGGCAACTCTACAATCCCAAAAGACCTAATAACTGCACTGGTAAAGGACTCTGAACTGGTTAGAAAGATTCAGTGACCTCTTATTACAAACATGGTTCCAAGTATGGACAAAGAAGCAAAAATAAACACATTATTGGGCCTAATTGAGAAAATAGTGTACATACTTGATAAAATATTGGGAAAGCATGAGGATGATATAGATGTTGATTATCCAGAACAACTTATGTTTTTCCCAGATAAAACACAAACTCAACCATTACAAGACCTAGACAATGAGAAATATATAGATGATGATCAATACTTTATAGAAGAAGGTGAGAAAGACTATAGATAAAACAATAAAGAAAAATTGCTGGTCATGATTGAAAGAATGGTGTATATGCTTGGGAAAAGAATTGAAAGGAATGAGGCTAATTTAAATATTGATGATCTAGAGCAGCCCATGCTCCTTTCAAATCAAGAACAAACCCAAACTCTACAAAATATGTATGATGAACAAGAATACAAAGAATCAATAAAGAAAGTTGTTAGGAAATTCCTGATTACCTACCTATATCTTGTACGATGCTATTAAGAGAACTTCATGACCAAATTGCAAAAAATAATAGTAAGCAGTGCCTTGAGGAAAACATAAGCCATTTTGAACCCACAAAATCTAAAACAGGATAAGAGACAACACAACCAGAGTCTCTGCCTTTATGTCATGACTCATTTCAGATGATTAAAGAGGAATGACATCCTGATAATCTATTAGAAACATATTTTAAATAACTATCACAAAAATCATGAGGAGTTGTTCAAAACTGAGATAGACTAGGAAAAACAAGAGAAACCTCAAAGTTCCCTTGCAAAATCAAATGGTGATCCATTAGAATAGGCTCAAGAAGACCGTTGTACATTTGTCCTAAGAAAAAGGACAATTCCTTCTCTCTTAACAGAAGAAGAGATTGTTATAATATTGAATAGAGAGTCAGCCTCCAAACCTTCATTTGAACAAAACACTTTTTCTCATCTACTTAGTGAACCTTGTTGTCTTGAATCAAAAAATAAAATTATAGAAAAGCTCAAAGAAAAAAAAACTGATAACCTAATATGTTTGATTTGTGACATTGTTTATACTAATGATTTTTCAACTTCTGATCAATCTAATGATGATGATGAACTCCAAATAGAAACTAATCATGCAGGGCAACCGGAAGTTGATTAGTGTCATGAATTTCATTATCATTAGCTTGAGAGCAGCAATCAACCAATCCAATCCATCAGAAATAGCTTTCACATAATTGGAAATTAGAAATCTATTAGTTGTAAGGTTGAAAAGAAAGAAAAATTTCTTGAGCAGGATGAAGATAAGGAACTTTCTGTTGAAAAGGTTGAGGTAATAAGAGATACCCCTGCTCAAGAACATGATAATCTCTTCATAGAGCACAGTCCACTGAATTAGAGCATACCCGGATTACAAGAAGACAATGATGCAATATATGATGAGTCCTCCAGTTTATATGATAATGAAGATGAGGAAGTTTTTCTTTCTCAAGAGAATCTTTGCCTTGATCCAGTGCAGAAACAAGAGATGATCTTGGGTGAAACATGTCTTCCAAATACTCTTCACCAGGAATTATTTCAAGATCCCTATGCTCACTTCTTGGAGGCATTTGAAGAAGGGATAAAGGTTATTAGGAGTAGTGTATTACCAAAATCAAGAAGATTATTTAGCACTGCTGCTAAAAAACAAAAGGAATGGGAGTGGCCCTGTTTGTCCAGCCTGCCAAAGAGGATGAACAAGGACCAATCATGGGATCATTTATTGGATTGGTTGTACTGGAAAAAAGAGTTCATTAGATAAAACATGTAAATATTCCAATTTAGAGTAGGTTAGATGGGAATTTCAATAAAGCTTAGCTTTGAGCATTTAGTTAGTTGATTGATTTTTTTTCTTGAAAGAAAAAGAAAAATATAAAAACAATAGAAAAGAGAAAAGAGGGCAGATTGTAAAACAAGAAAGGTAGAGCCCCATACCAAAAAGAGAAACAAAATATGAAAGTGTGCAAGCTCAAATGTCACTCCTAAAAACACACTCCTATTTAGTCATACAGCGTAATCATGACTAATTAGTTTTAAATTTTCTGCTCATAGGTTAGTGAATTCGATTTGCCAAACTATTTAATCTTGGCTTCTCAGTAGGTAGATTAGGCTAGAAATCAAAGGTTCAAACATGCTCAAAATCTGAACCTAAGTTTCCAAACAAGAATGACTCACATCTGTTTTAAATTTCTGAGTCAAAATAGGGTAAAACTGGTTCTAATCATCTCAAATTATGAACTAGAAAACAAGCAAAGAACAACTCAGACAGAAGTAAAAAATAGAGCTAAAAAAGGATGAAGGAGGTGCTTTAACTTTCAGATCTTAAGCCTTCATTTTTTATTTAACTTTCTACAAAATAATGTCTATGTGCAGCTTGTTGTTTTATGCCATAGAACAACAACAATTTAGACTATCCAATCCTGACTTGTATGCTTTTAATTTTTTGTTTTAGAAATAGTGAATAAAAATCTGTTAGACTATTTAATCCTAACAGATTAGTAGATTAGGTAGAGAAGCATATGGAATCAATTGTTTAATCTGAGTTCATGGAGATATAAGAAGTAGAAATAGATTAGTTTTAAACTTTCAAAAGAAGAAAATGTTGAGAGATATTTTGCCAATCCAAGTGCACTCTAAAGAAGAAAAAATGTTAGATCAGTAGGATTGGGTAGGTAGAAAACCTGTGTTGATGAAACATCCATTGTTTTCCATGGTTGCTAATATGTTTTCAGAACAAAGAAGATCATCCAAGAAAATGGGGTAGCCCAATGGATGAGGCACTGATCAGCCTCCCAGAGAATGCAACTCTGAAGTTCTTGATGCCTTCAAGAAGGCACCATCCCCAAGTGGAGCCACTGTTGGCCACCTATAAAATTTTCTATATCAAAAGGTGGCCAAAACATTTTGGAGCCTTCAAGAAACAATTTTATTGCAAAAATGATTATCTCTTGAAGCCTCTTGAAGACATCATGCCCTTGTTTCAATCTTCATTGTTGATTCCATAGAGGAAAGACTACTGCAAAACACCCCTTTCCCCTTTTCACTTCAAACTAACCTTCATTTTTACCCCTTTCATTCCCATGGAATTCTTCTATTTTCCATTTATTTCCCATTTACCCTTCATAAAAACTTCTTTACAGAGTTTAGAACTCCCTTTAACTCTGCCGAAATCCTCAAAATCCCTCTGAAAACCATTGAAAATCCATAAAAACACACTTTTTTGCAGACTTAAGTCCCCTCAGGCTAAGTCTTAAAACACTTCCCCTCCATGTGCCCCAGCACTAGAACCAAGTGCTCAGGGTCCCAAGCTCTTATCGCATTGGAAGTAATCAACGAGTGTAATTATTTGGCTCTTATAAAAACCTCCGATGTGATTATCTCCGTTATATATGAGCCTCAGTCCTTTTTTATGCTTCATAAGACCAAAGGCCCGCATCGGGCGCTCAAACTCATCAATAAACCCTGTCCGGTCATAGTTTTCCTTTGTATATCAAAAACCATTTTATCTTAAGTTTTGGTCTAAATGTGCCTATACGATGACTTTTAAAGATAAATGGGTTGATTTAAAGACCGCATCAAAAGTTCTGATGCGATTGAGCCCCTTTATATGAATTATGCCCTCCGCTTTATTCATATAAACTCATGCCCAGGACCAAGAGTTAAAGTCCCAGCGCCAATCGCATCGCATGTTTCAAAATGGGTAGATTGAAATACTGGGCCCGACATTTCGATTCAATTGGCCCTTTATCATATAAGGCCCTGGGCCTATTATCATTTCATATAGTCAAAGGCCCCACAGTCGTGCGCCATGACCATTCCATATATATATATCCCACCCTCGAAGCGTAAAAACCTTTGTATTTTATTAAATATTGGGTTTTCATTTATTATAAAGGTTTTTGCCAGTGTGTGTTTTAAACACAATCGCCACCGTCGATCATTGGGCAAATCCAATGGCTCGCGCATTATCGCATCACAACATTTTCATCGAGCGCGATAAACTTTCCTCCGCCTTCGATTGACATCTCTCGATTCCTTCCATGTCGTCAATCTGATCTACAAATCGACGACCCATAACTAATCGCTCTGTCTCAGTCTAGGTCCTTTGCCTCACCAATTCCCTTGCCTCCAATTGCATCTAGACCGTCCACGTGTCCAGATCGGATGGTCTAGATTTCTTCTCCCAACCTTTGGTTAATTTTATATAGCCTCGCTCATAATGTTGTTTTGGCCAATCATTTCCATTGATATCTGCATATCAACGGCCCTTATTAACCCTTCCTCCACCATTGTAATTTTTCCATTTGACCTCCCTAATGAATCCCCACCGTTGGATGATGCCATCCAACGGCCACGCTCCTCCCCACACCCTCTGAAGAAGTTAAAACCAAATAACGCAGGATTTATTAATTATTTTTGTATTTTGCAATATTTAAAAGGGTTTTCAAATGTTTCAAAAAGGAATTGAAAGCCGAGGGTGACGATCCTCTGGATTTTCATTTATTAAAGGGAAAGCCAGATACAGGGTTCAATTTCACATTTCATCAATGACTCATGGGCATTGATTCCATGTGGACTTTGTACATACCTGCTCATCAAAAAGACATAAAGAATTAAGTCAAATCAAAGAGTATCAGTGTCAAAGACCCAAATGCAATTCAAACAAAGGCCGAGTAATGACCAAAACAGAGCATATATAATCCTTACAGCTGAATAGTTATTTCAAATCAAAGAAGCTAATATAAAATATCAGCAGAGTTATTGTAAAGGATGACACAAAGCCTTAAAGTCAACATAAGCTTCCAGTAAGCTTATTTATTTAATCCAAACCAATTAATACAGAAGAAATATCAGAATGTTCTCCATTGAGCCCCTCAAAGGCCGAGAAACAGTAAACTGTATTAATTGAACTTAGAATATATTTTATCCCATTCCACCTCCTCATCTCTCCTATAAATACTTCTGAAGAAGATGAGATAAGGGTTGGTTTATCACTAGTTGTAATATTGAAACTCTCTGAATAATACATAGTTTGTTGAAGTTGAAGAAGAAATTGAAGTCTTGGAAGTTCTGATGATGTTGTTGCATGCTTGTTCTTGAGAAGGCTCTATCATTGGATCCATGAGCTTGGTTTTTGGTGAAGTATTCTAAACTTTTTAATGTTTCTCCCCTGTTCTCATTATGTTCCATAATTTCTTACTACAGTAGGATGAAATTTTTAGGATAAGAAATGACTCCTGGAAGCACCTTAGACTTGTTTGTCCTTCACTGTTTTATTTTTTCTTCTGCTGAAGTATTTTATAGGCTTAAATATTTCTCTTTAGTCCTCATGCTCGTTTATTTCTCTGGTAAGTTAGAATAGTTGGTTTCAGCATGATTTATGGTTCTCCCTACTTGTCCGCTACCACTTAAAAACTGTTAGTGAAGTCTCCCTTTGAAGTATCTTTGTTTATAATAAGCCAAGGAGGTCTGTTCTGATCATGCCCTTTTTCCTTGCTTAAAAAGTTGTCTTAAAGGTCTTTTATAGTTGTGATCATAGATGTATTAGGTGTTCCCTCTTCTATGACTGCAATTATCAATGAATCTTTTATGTTTTCTAAGTCATTTGAAATAAAATCTTTGAGGAAATAGGGTGTTCCCCGAATCTTAGATTTAATTTTGAAAGTTATCTTGAATTCATTATTTGCTTAAAGAATGTTTGTAGAATTTATGGTTAGCCATGTCTATCAAATATTTCTTTATTGTTCAAGTTATGTTTTCAAGTTCCCTTCATTGAGAATCAAATTTCTCTTCCCAAATCATTGATGTCCATCTCATTCCAAAACCAAAGGATCCTGCGACCAAGTTAGATTTTCCCTCTGATATCCCATATCCATTGATGAGTATGTTATGACCTCTTCTTGACTCCATTTCCCAATGAACCAGATGTTTCTCCATTCTATATATCTTTCCTAGACCTTTCATGTTCTGCTGTATCAATTCAACCAAAAAAATAAACAAACACATGCACTTAATAACTAGTCTAAAACTGATACTCAAAGTACACGAGATAAACCTTTTCAAACAAACATTTGAGAGATCCCTCTCTAAGAACAGGAGGACTAGATCCTGTAACTATAAAGATTGGTTCTGATGTTGCCTTGTCTTTTGATTTTCCAAACTATCAAAACACGGGACACCAAAAATACCCATGGCTGTAATTTTTGTTTCATCACCTGAATTGGATCCCAAATCCCGTTTAGTGGTTTTAGTTGTTTTTTGCTACGCCGTTTTGTTTAATTTCTTGGACCCGATCTCTAGATGAAGCTTCCAACAATGTTCTTCATCGCGAACCTCTTCGAAATAATGTTTGCATTCTATTTTATATCCTTATTTTTCAACAAATGCATTTTCCTTTCCTTTACCTTTGAAACCGTTTCCTTTCTCTCCACCCTTAAATGGCTTCTTCTTATCCTCTTCCGGAATATTTTTCCCTCTTTCCTCAAGGTGAGTAGATTTCACACAAACCTCATCTAGATCTGTGGGATTGAGCATAAGGATAATATGCCTTAGGTAGCTATGTAAAACCCTATATACTTCAGCAGCATGTCTTGTTATTGAAAATCATCAGCTAACATAAGAGTTCTTCTTATAAATTCTTGGGTGTAATATTGTACATTTTTACCTTCAAATTGTGTAAATTTTTGCCAATTTATGATGGATTTATGCATATATGCTAGAGGTTAAAATTGTATTTTAATTGTAGCAATGAAATTAGACCAAGATATTGAGATTCTTACCATGTTCTTTAATCTCATATTGTGTCTTGGCTTCCCACCATACTAGTTTTCCACCCTCCAGTCTCAAGGAAGCTAGATGATTATTTGTATCATCATCTTGAACGTTTTGAATCATGCAGTAGACCTCCAACTGACAAACCCAATTTTCAAGCTTCCCTTCATTCACTTCACCATTATACATAGGTAGCTCAAATTTAATATCAAGTTTTAATAGGGGTACTTTACCAATTCCTTTTGAGGTATGTTGATGAGTATGAGTAAGTGTTGTAGTAGTGGAAGAGCATGAAGATGAAGGTGAAGATGGTGGTGAGGATGATGGTGGATTATATGGTGTCTTATCACCATTTCCATTACCTCCTCCTCTTAGAGAACCCTCTCCTCTTGTAGGCCTAGAGCTTTCACCTTCCAACCTTGTATTCCTCTCTTCATAGAGGAATTCCACCATCTTTGTCACGTTAAAGAAAGACTTCCTAAAAGCACTCTCATCCTTTTTCATGTTATCATTTCCTCCTTCTTGACACATGCTTATTGAAACTTCTACTATAACTGGAAGTGAATATTATCGTGGATATTGTGGAAACTGTTTCCTCCATCTCCTTGCTCCAAATTTAGAACCTGCACGCACATGCTTGCATTCTCCTCTCTTGAGCTTCAACCTTGTAATAATTTAAAAAATTTCAAAACAATTGAATCCTCCATGCACAAGTAAACCTAATGCTCTCATACCAAATTGATCTACAAATTAAAATTAGTGTTGGTCATGATAAATTCCAATTCAGAATATAAACAAAGTAATTGAGGATTACAAGGTAGATTTCAAGTTAATAGTGAGTTTTTTATGTGAATTTCTTGAGCAATTTACATAAAAAAAATAAACAAAAACATCTAACAGACATGAAAATCACCATAAGAAATAACACAACAACACATAAGGAAGGAGCTCACCCCTCTTGGGCTACGTCTCCTTGGTCCAACTTCCAGTGGCTTCGTCCTCTTCTATTATGCTAAAAATTGTTTTTATATACATTTTCAATGCTCAAGCAACTATAAAACCTGCTCAAATGGTTCCATAATGCCCAAAAATTCATGTGTAAACTCTTTCTTCTTCGATTTTGGTCAAAAAAATGAAATAGTTATGGATTCCCCAATTTTTGGCACTAATTGCACCAAAAACTACACCAAATTCGGTACCATGCCACAATTTCACCTAGAAATACATTAAAAAAGCGCAAAATTGCCAATTTCCAAGTGAAATTATTGGGGCATTAATTTTCCCAATAATTCTTAAAGTACAAATTTCAAACTCTATAATTTTGGTGCATAAATATTTTTTTAATATAAATAACTCTACGGTTTTCTCTAACCATCAGTGATAACTCTAAGATTGGAAACATGGGAGGTTAGGTTGAAAAATTGTGTTTCCAACTCCACAAAGAGACGGTTTGGTGGCGTTAAATGTTGGTGGCTAGTCTGGTCACAAGGCTACGATTATGAACAATGGGGGGGGGTGGGGGTGGCGTGGGGTCGGGGGGGCCATAGGGCTAGCCTCCCACCCATGGTCCCACTACAAGTGTGGTGACCAAGGCTAGGGCTAGACCCCGACCCCACCTAAAAATTCAAAACTATTACAAATTAGATATATGTTGTGCCCATAATATGTTAAGAAAAAATGCATTGACGTGATGGAAAAGACTATGTGGTAGTGCTTGGAGGTCAAGGGTTTGACTCCCGACCACTCCTCTCAGACATTGACAAAATTTTTGGTGACCCTCAGGCTACCACGTGGAGGTCCCTGACTAGCCCACATAGCAAAATGTGATTGGCCTTCGTAAAACCCAATGAGCCAATAAACATCTTCCACCTCAAACCAATGAAAACGCGCCACTTGGCACAACATAATTTTCCAAAAGAAATCCATTGACTAGTTAACCTACCACATGGGCTTGCCTAGTCAGCAGTACGTGTTGCTGACTAGACTATCCTTGCATTTTATTTTCCAAAAATTTGCCTATTTGAAAAAGTGGAAAAAACACGTTTTTGGAAGAATACAGTGTTTTTTTTCTACAAAACGAGTTGTGCCAGATTCAAAATGATGAGATCTATGTAGTTGTTTAGGTTTTGCACCATTCCAAAAACTCATTTGTTAGCATAATTTTGAGCACCTGATCATCATCAGCGATCAGAGTCCCCAACTCACTATTACCATGAGCACGTGTAGTAGAACATTCAGTAGGAGCTCGACAAGGTGGAGCTAAACATCACTAATGATAAAGTATGCTTTGGACATCATTGAGAGAGTCTGCTTGTTACACATGAACATCGTCGCTGAAGTGGCCTCTTGGATATTGGACATGGATCACATAAGAGGCAGGTACATTCAATACATGAACACAATAGATATATACTAATGCATGAAGGAACTGCTAGCTCCAACACTATTAGAAAGTAGTGAGGCTAAGGAGGAATTTATCTTATTGATAGATGAACTCCAACTTACATGAAGACTATAGATAGGAGAAAGAAGCAGATTGAGGACCATATTGACCTCTCACCATACGTAGGCATATCCACTCAACGTGAAAATGAGCCCAGCAAGGTGGATATTTAAGGCTCTCCATATGTCCATGCTTTATGACTCTTATTATTGTGTTTACCTAGTTTTATAATAGATAGTTATAGTTCAATATATAACATCCCATGATATGTAAAAGCATTGTTAATTTTTTACTTTCATTTCATCTTTAAAAATTAGATACTTAAAAGCTTATAGTTCTGATAATTCCTCAAATGGAAAGAAAACCAAAACTATGATAATTAGTGTCAGTCAGTCATGTCAGTCACCAGTGATGAAATTAGGCTCTTTTATATCGTTGATAGGTTCATGGGGAAATTTTTTATAGTTTCTATAGTTTTTCAAATAAAAATTTGATCATTGGTTAGTTAGCTAGGTTATTACTATGCCTTTCATATTCATGGTCAATAAACGTCATAATGGTCCAGTCATTATTCTTTGAAAGAGTATCATGGTCATCATTCTACTTATCTTTCCATATAGTGTCACCATTAGGTCATATTATCAGAAACATCATGTAAATAGGTCATGTCATCATCAAAGTCACCATTAAAGGGAGTATTAATAGGAAAAATTATTCTATGATGATATCTAAATTTCATTTTTATATTTGTTAAGATGTAATTATGTGTAATAGGTTTGAAAGCTGTAGTACACAACTTTATCAAGTCATTTTGTGAAAGGACAAGGTGGGGCCACATGACCAGCAAATAGAAAAATTGACGTCCAGCCATTAAAAATACCAAAAAATACGTATCATTTTCTCATTTTTCTCTCATAAGAAATCTCTCCACCATAAAATTTCATCCCATCCCTAAGAGAAGCGAAAATTATCCTTTGAAAGTGGCATTTTCTTGTTGCACTGTGCTTTTCTGAGCTGTGTTATGTTTCTCTCCAGGGTGCTACATTTTTCTCCAGGAAGAAAAATATTCCTTCTCCAAGGGTTTATTCATCAGCTACAGGTTCCACCTCATCAAAAAAAAGTAAGTGAGTTACATTTTTTCCTCATCTACCTCTCTTTAGCTTCATTTCATGCTTGAAAGTTCATAAAATCAGCCTCCTAGGGTTTGTTGTGTTTTTGGTCTCATAGTGTCTTTGGTCCATTTGCTAAGAAAAACCCTAAAATTCATGACCATATAACTTTCCTAACCATTCATACTCCATCCATCTCCCCTAAACCTTTCCCATTCCCATTGCCCTCATTTCCCTCACTTTCCAACAAACCCTAACTTGTTTTTACACTTGACACTTTCCTAGGCTAGGATCGTGTTTTGCACTTTTGTAACCCTACCCCTCATTCATTTCCAAAAATTCCACCTTACCACACTACGTAACATCTATCCCTACCCACCAAAATGTGACCAATAATTTAGACACCCTCAAACCCCTTCATCTCCCTCCATTCCTAAAACTGCCCCAAATCCTCGGTTTTCCTAAACTAAACCCTAATTGCACTTCCTAGTGAGCTAGGGTTTCACTTGGATTTAGAGACCATAGATAAGAGGAAGCATAAAGGAGGTCATATCATCAGATATTCACCCACTAGAGTACAATATATCATGGCTTCACCATTTCTCAAGAAGTCATTCCAGGATGGAGGTTGCCTTGTTTTTTGCCAAAAGATTGAAGAATTGGGTTTCAATGATAAATTAACAAGAACCTTTGCCACCAGTATAAGGAGGGATAAGGTAACCAATGGAGGGGATGTTTTTACTATTTCAGAAGAGGCCATTTCTATAGCCACTAGGATCCCAAAACATGGAGAGCTCTGGTTCAAAAGGAGAGACCTAGATATTGAAAATTATAATATGTTTTTGAAGTCTCTATATAAAGTTTCTCCAAAGAATATTTTTCCTTTTAGACACTTGCTTGATAAGTATGCCCCTCTCATGAATAGGACCATGCAATACTTCACATGTGAGGGTATGTTTTCAAGGATATACCAGTACCATGTTAGACTATTGATGCATTTCACAGGTGTTAAAGCTCTTAACCTACCTCACTACATCTACAAAAGCTTGATCAAAATTGCAGAAAAAGTAAATAGAAAATGGGAAGCTCATCATCCAATCTTGTTCCATCATGGCTTGGTGAAAATAATTGTTTGTGATCAAATTACATAGGTCAAATTCTCTTGTGAGGGATTATTCATTCAACCTCTCTTTTTCCTACTCCAATTCAATCAAGTAGTTAGTCTACACCATTGAATTCACCAAGACAACAAGAAGTGGGTTCCACAAGAAAAAATGCAACAAGAACACCTAGGGTTGAGGTGACTAAAACATATACCAGAGGAAAGAGGCTGATGTTTTCTCCTAGCAGTGTGGAAAGGGCCTAGCCTAGATCGGTTGAAAAAGAGACATCAACACATCAACATGAGGAATCATTGCAAGAGGAAGAACATGTACATTTTTCCACTAACATGGAAAACCTAGAGATGCATGAGGAGGACAAGTCCCTAGATCAAATTATCAAATAAAAGGAAGATGAAATTAGAAATCTCAAGGAAAACTATCAAAGGCTAATTTCATGATTACATTTCTTCAGCAAGAGAACAAATAACTCCAATTAAAACAACTCTTTCTTAATTAGTAAACCCAAGGAAAATTTGGAGAAAGAGGATGGAAAAGGTAAGTTATTCATTGATTTTGAGAGGATTGAGGATAAGGAAGTGAAAATAAAACCAAGGAGGTGAATAACAAGAGGTCTCAAGAGGCAGGAAGAGCAAGAAACTGAACCATCTCCATCACTAGGTCAAGAGGATTTTGAGGATTTGATTGCAGCATAAGTTCAGCAAGATAAAGAATTTTGGCTTGAAAAGGTAAATTTTCACGTGGAGAATCTTCTTGAGTAGGAAAACAAGAACAATAAGCTTCAAAGACACATGACCATGCACTATTTCACTAGAAACAAAATTTCTCAAATTAGGGTCAAAATCTTGAAAAAGAAATGGAGGAAATCCCTAATTAAGAAAAATAAGAAATATAAGCTTGGTTTGTTGGCTGAGGCCTTTCTCATTGCCTAACACATCATTTTGAAACTTCAAAGGGAAATTTTGGACCATTTTTTAATTCATTTTTTTTAATTTTCAGATTCTGGTGACTTTTGGCTAAAACAGAAAAACATAGTCACCCGAGGGCTCCAAATCACCAAAATTATACATGTTTAGATAGCTTATGACCTATGCATGGAATATATCTAGTTTTTTTTCCATGTCATATTTCTGGGTGGAAAAAAAAGAAAAATACATGCTAAAAAACAACTTTCTACCATTGTTTTCACCCTGACACTACGCTTTTGGAGTGACCTTGGGAGAATCCAATTTTCTTAGACTTGGAGAGGCCATTTTTCTTGCTTAAGGAATCTATGGATAGCTATACATCCTATGTTTTCCAATGCTACCTTTAGATCAAAATTTATAGCACAGGAAGTCACTCAAAATTTTCCTACAAGTTGGTGCTGCACTTTTCCTAGATGGTGATACGTTTTTCCCTAAATGCGCTGTGCTTTTCGCTGGAGGTCAAATTTTCCAGTTTTATCAGCAAAATTAGGTCCCAATGATGTAATTTATATTTTTTTAGTTTACATGATGTATATGAATGTAATTTAGCTTGTTAATGTAATTTTGATGTAATTATGAAGGTCATTTATGATAGAGAGGTCAATCAAAGGCTAAAAGGAGATTCTGTTTTAACCTCCCTAGTCCAAGGTATGGTTGGAGAAATTTGTGTAAAAATTTTCTATATTGAGGGATTTGACCCCTGGGAGAGGCGAATATGGTTTTTGGTCTATATGTATTTTGTTTTCACTCAAATTCAAGGTGGAAAATTAGAGAGTAAAAGGCTTGGAGCTTTGTGTACAATTTAAATTTGCAAAAATACAAGGCTAGTTGTAGCTATTATATAGAGATTCATGTGGTATAATTTTGTGGAACTTTTTTTCTTGTATAATTTTCTTTTATGAATTATTATTTGGTCTTATTTCCATATATTTTCTTTCATTGATCTTCCTATAAGATGTTAAACGAAATTCTCAAATTTTATGTTAGGTGTTATCACTGGAAAATCGGACAAGCAAAGAAGACATTATTTAATGTCAAGAAAAATGATTTACAGGGCTGAGAGACATTATAGAATCTAAGTATTTAGAAATATCTAAGGTCTAAAAGGAAAAATAAAATTGTGCATAGAAAGAACCAGTAAAATGCACCTTTCTGGGTAGAATTCTTTGATAAGCATGCCTTTGCGTGGCTTTTCCTCAAAAACCCACGCGGTCCTAAGAGTGGTGGAAGTCACTTTTCAGGACCACAAGGCACACTCCATGACATTGATCCCACACTTGAGGCTGCCTAAGGACAACCACCCAATCCTCCTTACGACCTCAAAGGAGCACACAATGGAATCACCATCCTCTCTTGGGTCACCATCCACAAAGTACCAGGAGAGGGAAGGAGGATTTGAATTCTCCTATAAAATCCCCCCAAGAGATGAAAAATATGAGAGCACATTGTTATGCTGGCCCAAATTTCCCCAAGCAATACAAGTAGTGTGTGATCTAGAGAAATGATACAGGGGACTCATTTGTTGGCCATCCAACAACTCCAGTCCACCACACTAAATAGAGGGAGAATTTGCACCAAGGTAGCTCGGAAGAAAAGACATCCTTGAATTGGGACTTATAACCCCTAGTTCTAAGGGCTCCTTGGCAAGTGGGTTAAATTTTTATCCTCATTTCATAGTAGAACTCAATAAGAGGGGACGTAAGTGTCCTTGTTTGGATTTTTGAAGTTGTTCGACTCTATTTAGATCTTGTGTTTTATTTGTTTTAGTTTCAGTTTAGTTTTTATGATTGAATATGTATGCTATTTCTCTATCTAGTATTCTTATGTTTTAGCATGTTCCACTAACTTTCTTTACTCCATCTATTTTCTACTTGTGACCAATAACTTATGAAGGAAAAACCACCCCTCTTAAGCAAGTGTGATTTGGTACGTTAGTGTGCCAAACACACCAAAACAGGATTAGAGAATCCACTGACTTTTATTTCCAAGTTTATGTGGTTGTGCCTTTTTGCAGAGACTGTCGTCTTTGTTGTGGAGTTGGGCTGGAATTTCCCCCTTTCTCTCCTTCACTACCTAGTTCATCCCTAGTAATAGGCAGAAGTAAAAGAGCTCAAAAAATTATTTCACAAGAAAATTATACACTTTTCTTATAGAGGGATGGCCCCAAGTGCACACGTTCAGAGGTGACCTATGCACAGAAATCACGTATGTTTCAGCCTTTTGTGTTCGGAAACCAGAAGTAAGATTTTTCCTACTATTTCCATAATTTTCTTTCTTGTAAAGTGACTGGAAACACATATTACATCTTCCACCACTGATTGAGGTGCCCCGCAACTTGCTAAAACTCACTCTTAGCTACTTTCAGTAGTTTAGGTGTTTGTTTTATTTCAAGTTTATTTTTGCAAGGGTAACACATAGTTTAAGTAGGATGAAAATTAACTTGAATTATGAAATAATTTATGTTTTGAGAATTTAGGTACCAAAACACCTAGATAATTATCCAAAGTAAGTGGCCCAATTCCACAAATTCTTAGCTAGTTCTCTTTCTTTTTTTAGTGTAAAACTCATTAGTTTAGTTTAATTTTTGCAATAGGATTTCAGGACCAGGATCGAATTGTTGTTAGAAGATCAAGTAATCTCTGCTACCTTTGCACCCTCGGGTGATCCTAGGAAAGCATATGAATACTCTCTATTGAAAACTCACCATCTCCCTATAGTTGATCATATAGATTAACTAGGAAAAACTGAAAGCAACCCATATCCGAACATATTTTTCTTTTGAGCAAGGAACAATGAAACATAGTTTAAATAGGGGATTTTGAAAAGGATCATCGCATATCCACATGTTTAAAATATGTTCTTGTTCATATTTTTTTCACATACATCCACACCCTAAGTGAAGTAAATACACCTAAAACTAACTTAACAAAACTCACTAAATTCTCCCCATAGTGGACACAAAATAATTTACAGTCTAAGTTAGGACCAAGCGGGTAGGAATCCAATAATTTTCCTTGGTCATTATTCATCTTGAAACATAGAAGTTGATTGTTTAGGGAACTTTCAAATATGCCTATCACCCCATGGAAAATAAAAACCGAATGCGACCGAGACCCGATTCAGAGGGGGTTAGGCTTAGGCACAGTGCGTGTGGTATCAGTTGGGGCTACCTAACCCGACTGATACTTTGTACTATTAGCTAAATTACCAAGAAGCTCAAGACTCGAACGCTCATGTGGGACAATGGTGCTTAGTGACCAAAATTAGGGCTTCCTTTCCCTATAGGTGATGGTGAGGGAAATCGCTAGATCCTCTACCCTTACCTTGGTGGATTTTCTTCTGTTTATTAGGTCTTATATGATTTGAGTATCATACACAAACAACAAAAAATCATATTTTTTGATTGAATGGTCACATAGGATTAATCTAAAGTAAAAAATTATTTCATTTTCGCTTTTTTTAATGTATGTGATTGGAATTTTTCTTTGATTACAATCTCTATCCTCTCAAATATTTCCAAAACCATACCTAGTCAACACCAGAATGGACCCAACGGGACCTTGTCAATATAGATGTATTTTGGACCTCCCCCCATTACTGGGAGGGGTTCCAGGTCTTTTGCCATTTAGGCATCAAATATGGAACACTCCCACCATTATTGGTTCATTCTTTATTGGGGCATCATTAGTTGGGAACCATAGTCGGTCATCTAACGCCACACTGGTGAATGCCCCCACAAGGTCACCACACACCACTCCTCCCAAAACCCCTAGCGAGCAGAGGAGTGCTACCCATTCAGAAATCCAGGTGAACACACAAAAGGGTACGTCACAGAAAAAACCTATTCCTAACCAAAAAATTGTGTTTTCCCAAGTCGCAATGGCTACAACCTCGCATTCACATTTTCTATCTTCGTTAAATCTACCAGATTTAACCAAGTTGAAAAAGGACCCAATTGCAGACAACCCCATATGGCCCCCCATGCCCATGAAGCTCCCTTTGAACATTCCAAATTTTGAAGGAAAGTGAGTGAAATAACCAGGAAGTCATGTTATGACTTTCCACCTGTGGTGTTGGTCGAAAAACATCGTTGATGATATTATTCGATTAAGACTGCTTCAATGCACTCTAGCTGGAGTAGTAATGAAATGGTATGTGGAGTAGTCCTTTGCTACACATGGAACCTTTAGCACCCTCTGTAATGCTTTCCTGACCTATTTTCAGTTACCCATCCACCATGATTATGGAATGGAGTTACTGACCCACTTTAGGCAAACCCCCGTTGTCCATATCTTGGACCATCTCCACGAATGGTGGTAGCATTGTATTTTGCACAAAGCCAAAGTCGATGATCGAGTTCTGTTAGGCTTGTTCGTGAAAACTCTCACCATAAAGATTTGGCACATCAAAAGCCCATATCCGAAGAGGACGCCATTAGTAAGGCCCAATAGCTTGAGTTGATCTCTACATAGTGAGGGTATATTTACAATATTCTGTTGAACACCTCGTGCCTGCAAACTTACAAAGAATTTCTAGGCGCGCAAAACTCTGCAGATGGTTTAATTAGGTCATTGACCCAAAATCATGTAAGCATCAGTGTTCAATACCCCAGTTACACGTATGATTCTACCCAGAACATACCACAACCTGGATACCAAAGTCATCACATGCCTCCACAAAATTTGATGAGTAGGGTGTTATCGTATCATTATCAGCATGGAGGACCCTATCCTCCAGCTTAGGGGACCCAATACACAGATACAAATGATGATGGAAGATCTCCCTCCCAACATCCATTTACAAACCAAGGACCGAAATATGCCCAGTCCCCAACTCAAGACCCGCCCATGTAGAATAATGCATAGGTGAACTTTGTGTAACCCTCCAAAAATTGACCACGCCAACCATATAACCCAAAGAATACAAATTATCCTTGTAACATGGTTAAGAGAAAAGGAAAAAACAAGCCCAAATGAAATCCTGGACAGGGGGAAACAACCAACAATGTCCTCCATGATCTTATGCTGGAGGCAACTCCAACCAAAATCAAAACCAGGAGCCAAGAAAATCCCAATGGCAGAACAAGAGGCAAATTCTTCAAAAAAACCACCCTTTTTCGATCTATGGTGAGTATGGCCATTACACTCACCATTGTCCCGACCTCCCTGAGTTGAAGAAGCTATAGAGTAACTGTGGACAAGGGGGATCCTCCCAGCAAACAACAGTCATGCAGGAGCCTTTCCCCCATCGAGGGACAGTTAGCATGCAACAACAAACTCCCGACGATTACGGAAACAACAACCATGAAATCTACATGACTAGAAAATAAATTACTTTTCAAACATAGAATTGAAACTATGACACCCCACCAAACACTAATGCGTCAGGGGATAGTATAAGTGCACCAATGGCATCTTTGACAATATAAAATATTTTTATTGAACCTTTTCCAAAAATGATTAAAGGACCAACTAGGCGGGAAGGAAACTATTACAAATCATCCCATAACTATAGCATTTTGGATGATCTAGATCAATATCTCACTGCTCTGTCAGCTTAGGAGGTATTACAATCATGCCCAAAGCAGCAGAAATCCTTACCTTCTACATTAGGAACCATCAACCCTTCCAATTCACGCTTGATGGCTTTTGTTTTACATAAATCCACCCCTAGGCTTCCTTCAATGGTTTCCTTTGAGATACCGTTATCAGTCCAAAACATCACCATTCACCGATGTGTCATTGACAAGGGTGCATCCACATGCATCATGTCAAAGAATGTATGGCAGAAGTTAGGGTCCCCTGAAATAAAACCATCAAACATCACATTTAGATAAAATGATGGTTTCCCTTCAGCCCTCATCTGTCTCTATGAAAACGTCCCGGTTTGCTTAGCTGGACAGACGGTCCTTATAGAAATTGAAGTCTTGAATGCCTAGCTAGATTACAATATACTCCTTGGCTGCAGTTATATGTACACCATGTTATCCATAGCCTCATCCTTCTTCTGAACTATTATTTTCCCCCATGAGGACTACATTGTTATTGTCGATCATTAACGCACAAAGAAAAGCAGCCCTTAAAAAATATTGATCTCATTCTACCCTATGTAGACCCATCTGATGATGTGCTTATATGGTACCAGGAATATGGCCCTGACCAGTTCAAACCATCGTCCATATTAGGGTCATTCTTAGGAGATCCCCCTGTTATAACTGAGTCATCACCTAATGTCACAGGGGCTCTAGTGTGCATGATGTCCTCATCAAGCACCGAAGCTAGTCAAGAAATGAAGACAAGCATTAATAACACAGAGTCCTTATCCATGACAAAATATCTAACCTACACCGCCTCTAAAACTCCTTTCCTCATCCCCTTACTTGGTTTTGTGTCACATTAGGTCATGGCCACAGTGTTCCTACCAAGCTTATCATTTGAAATACTATTTTGGTACCTAGTCCCACCTACAACAATGGGAGTCACACACATCACCTATACAAGATTAACCCCTCTCAACCCTTAGCAATCCCCAGCCATTTAGGCGACTATCAAAAACATCCCTTCAAAGGAAATTCCCATCGCAAAGCCGATGTTTACGACTAATAAAACTGAGAGAGGAGGAAAGAAGGTGGAGAATCCCACCAAGAAACATGAATCACGATGCTATGCCATATGTGACATAGTAGGCCACCTTACCCACATATGCATAGAGATGGATGAATTAAAACCGCTCCTTAGCTCTGCGGTAGACATCGCGGCACCAAGTTCCCATAAAAATGAACCTGCCACCAAAATTCAAGGCAAATCATGTACTAATCACGCATACGCTATCTAAAACAATTATGGATACTATACCCGTCATTTCCCAGATATCCCATGATATAGGGATGCCTTACACGCCATTAAAAAATCCTATCAAGTGGATCCCTCCATCTAGTGAGTTGGAGATAAACCTTGGGCCATATTATACCTTCAAGGGGAAGAGCAGTCACCAGAAATACATCCATTTGTCCATCCTACCCCCAAGCCACCATACACCTACCAGGAATAGGGGAACCTAGTTGTCTCATCCTCTTGAGTTACCAGGAATGTTGATTACTGCAGATGGTTTGATCGAGTCTTTATCCCAAGGTCACTTAGGTAGTAGTAATCTGTAACACTGTGATCAACACTTCATAAATCCCCAAAGGAGGTACCACACATTCACACCTCCATAAAAATAATTTTTGGGTGCTGACACTTGTGCCCTCTCACATATTATTTTTTAGCACATGTCTTTCAATAATATTTGAATAAAGAATATGCTTTCACTCTGGGTATTTTTTTTGTAGGTAGTGTGCAAACCATCCACTGCTCCATCAACTGAAAGTTCCAGAGCGGGTATCATTTTTCCTTCAACGTGATAGAGTAAAAAAAAAAATATGCATATTGTGACGTCATTTATCCATCATAACTTAATCATAGGTTCCAAACACTTGACCATGTTTATCGTCACCTCACCTTTCACATGATAAGCATCCTCGTTGGTCAGTAGAGCCTCCCCTCCATGGTTCTCGTTACCCGAAGTAGACCGTTTATCACAACAAAAGTGAGGCCATGTCCATACCACCATAGTCTGGGAAGCACCTCATGCCCATTCACTCACCATGCATTACGTCAAGTTTTACTATATCAAAATAAAACCCCTTTACCTGAAAACCAAGCTATACAAGAAGATTGAAAGTGCACTATGGTGCCTCACAATTGGCCTACTGTACCTCCATCAGCATAACCCATATGCGACATATTTTCATCCGCTTCATCAACCTCACACATGATACCAACCAATGGGGCCCCCACCATCAGCAAGAAACCTTCCTCACATCATTAGTGAGCAAAAAATTTTATGTTTTGGTGCAACCATCTCTGTGTTTTGTACAAAACAAACCCCATTATTTTATTCTTTTGGTAAGTGTACAAAGACCGAAAATGGTGCAATATGTCCCCCAGCCACCCATTCATTTTTTCTCCCATGGAAGTAGTCCCTGTTCACCCTTGGTCAGAGTATCATAGCCCCACAAAAAATCCACCATGACATTCATAACCATTTTATACCCACCCTGGAAGTCGTACCGAATCCAGGGATTTCCCCATAAAAAATAGTTATGACTACCACCAAGCTACTTTTTACACTCCGACCTTGGGCCACTGAATGCCCATAATCATTTTTCAGTCACCCCACACCAACATACCTATGTTAAACCCATAATCTCCAAGATCCTGATCCTCTATGTTAGTGACCCCCTCATTCAGTTGAGGTTTCATTTTTTTTCGACATCAACACCTCTTTTCTAGAAAGGAAGTACTACCTTGGATCACCCCTCTCCACAAAAAGGGCATCCTTGGGTGGCACTGTGGGAGACATCATTTCCCCCATATTTCATCGATCCTCCTGACATTCCACTACAACACAAGCTTTCATGTCAAGATGATATCGTACCTTACAACAATTTCACTTTGATCAAATTCATCGAAGACCCATGCCTTTATAAGTTCATATTTCAAGAATGCTTACATGGGAAGGTACCAGCCAATGCCTATGTGTACAATGTTCATTTATATGCCATACCAAGATTATGCATATGGGTACCACTTTCCACCTATAGTGAAAGAAAAATGCCCCTGAGGGTGTCAAAAATCATCTTCATAAACCAACAGATCACTACCATACTAGTGACAGAGATAGAATTTGTATTTTTCAATTACATTTCTTTAACTAGCCAAAGCATCACAAGAACGGGACATGTGTGCCTTGTAGAAATTTTTTATATATTTTATTATACCATTGATTGCAGGGATCCCAAGGGACATGGTTGCTCTTCGACCCGGTGCAGGGTGTCTCTAACTATAAGCTACAAGCAGGTCTCTCTCTCTCTCCACACAGTACACAAAAAAGAAACTATAATGTATTTTAGCTATATAGTTCTTCCTAGACCTCACACATTAGGGGCCAACTGTTATCATTGGAAAATTAGAAAAGAAAGTATGACATTATTTAATGTTAGGCAGAAGGATTTATAGGGCTGAGAGACATTAGAGAATCTAAAATATTTAAAAATATCTAGGGTCTGAAAGGAAAAATCAAATTGTGCATAGAAAGAACTAGTCAAATGCGCCTTTGCGCACCGAATTATTCGATAAGCATTCCTTTGCATGGATTTTCCTCAAAAATCCGCACGGTACTAAGGGTGATAGAATTCACTTTCTGGGACCACAAGGCACACTCCAAGACATTGATCGCACACCTGAGGCTGCTTATGTATAGACGCCCAAGCCCCCTTTGGACCTCAAAGGAGCACACAATGGAATAAATGTTGCACAAAATGGAATCACCCTCCTCTCTTGGGTCACCATCCATAATGTACCAAGAGAGGGAAGGATGATTTTAATTCTCCTATAAAAGGTAACCAAGAGATGAATTAAAATACCAGCCGGCTAGAATTTCCCCAAGAAATACCTGCTCTGTGTGACTTGGAGTAGAGATATAGGGAACTCAGTTGTTAGCCATCCAACAACTCTAGTCCAGCACAGTAGAGAGAGGAAGACTTTGTGCCAAGGTAGCTCAGAAGTAAAGACATCGTTGCATCGGGACATAGAACCCCTAGTTCTAAGGACCCTGTTGGGGTTCCTATGTTTTGGCTAGATTGGAAAAACCAAAAGATAATACAACATCAAACCACTTTGGGATTCAAGGATCTAGCCCTCTTGAATCCAGAAAGGGATCTCTCTATGAATGAGTTAAAAGATGTAATATTTAAAACCTGAAATGTGATATTAGGCTAGTTATGAAGAGCAGGGGTTTGGTTTGTTTGTTTTGGTTGGGCAAGACATGATGAAGGTGAAGGCAGTTCAACATAAAGGGTGAATATGTATGCAAATGAAGGGATGATTCAACTGACAGAAAAGGGAAATATAGTTTTAACCCATTGGGCTATGGAGTCATAGGAGGATTTTAATTAGACAGCAAGGTTCAAGAAGGATATATGGGGCAAGTCACTTATGTCAAAGGATCTCTTAAAGTGATTTATGGAATGAAACAGATAGGAAATGGAGAAACAAACAAATGAAGAACAGTGAACAACCTAAGATCAAATAAGTGCTTTCAGACTATTTTGCTTTCGGCATGTACTTAAGGAAAAACATAAAAGTATTCTGAGATCGGGTAAGTGCTTTTAAACCAACTTGCATTGAAGTAATTTTAGTTGGAATTTTTTTTTTTAAATAGTTGGAATAACTTAAGATCAAGCAAGTGCTTCTAAACAACCCTGCTTTTAGCGTATTCTAAAGGAAAACAAATATGATAATCACCAAGAGAAATTTAGATCAGGCAAGTTTTTTTAAACCAACCTGCTTTAATATAATCTAAAGGAAAACACAAAAAATACTCATTTTAAAGAGCAATCTAGATCAGGAAAGTGCTTTGAAACCAACCTACATTAATATAATCTTCAAAGAGAGCATTCAAATGAAGAAAACATAGAAATAAAGCTTTCAGTAAGAGTAGGGTACTGTTGAGAGTAAATCCTACCTCTATGTTTGCTGTGCTTTATCATAGAAAGTGGATAGAGTGAAAAAATTAAAGAAAATAACAATTGACATTGAGGAAAACATCACCATTGACATAAATCAGGATCCCATAAATCAGTAGCTTGTATTTGATGTTCAAACCAGTTACAATCAACAAGCCCAGTGGGTCTCTACAACTTCAAAATTTTCATAATAAAATTATGTATCTTCAATTTGCAAACAAGGCATCAGTAGCTTCAGAAAACTATTACATGCAATTAGATGTCCAGAGACCAACATTTTCTCATCTTCTATAGAAGTATTTATAGAATAATGAGGAGGTGGGATTTGATAAATGATCTCCTAGGTCAATTAATATATACTAATGACTCCTCGGCCTTTGAGGGGCTCGATGAAGGAATTTACAGATGTTTACCTGCATTAATTGATTTACATTTATGATTTGAGCTCGATGGGAGCGTTCATTGAACTTTGAGGCTCGGATTCATGTTGAAGTAACTCTGTTGCTGCTCCCCGAGGCCTAATGATCGAAAAGATATGTTTCTGGGCTATTCTTAATCTTTAAAATAGTTTTTCTGACAATTAGAGATAAGATATTTGATTTGTATTAATTGTTTTGTTGTCTTTAGGCAAACACCTCTTGTTTAGGTAATGACTAAGCTTTCTTTGATTTCTGTGAGGTTGCAGGTGCCTTTCGGAGCTAGAGAGGGTTCGATTGGCCTCTGCTTTAGGCAGTGGAGGATTTATAGGATCGACAGATGTCTTCGTCTCTTCCTAAAACACATTTAATTTACTTGAGAACTGTGTTTTAGGTCTGATCAGGCTTATCCTATGTCTTCTGGTCTTTATGACGTCTTTATCCGTGGATTTAGGCTTTGATTTGCTGTGTCTTGTTGATGTGCAGGCCATGCAGGGCTCATATGGCATCAATTCCTCATGAAACATTGACGAGTCATGGAGTTTGAGCCTAGAAAATGTTTTCATTTTATGAATCAAAGGCACGAGAATCATCATTCCCAGCCTTCATGATTTCTTCTTTATAATGGAAAAAACATTCAAACTTGCAAAATACAAAACTAATTAAGAAATCCTGCGTTTTGGGTTATACTATTGCAGAGGGTGAGGGGAAGAGTGTAGCCATTGGATGGCATCATCCAATGGTCAGGATTCATTTGAGGAGGTCAAAAGGAGAACGGAGGAAAATAATACATCAGATCCTTCAGTCGGGCGGAGATCAATGGTGGGGATTAGTCATAAAAACCTAAGGTGGAGAGGAAATGGAATAACGCAAGAAAGATCTGGGCCGTCCGATCTGCACACATGGATGGTCTAGATTCAATCGGAGGATCGCAATCGGTGGGGAGAGAATAAGGGTGCGATGCAAATCGCCGATGTGATTATGCTATCGAGGAGGGTGATGTGATTGCATGTTAACCGTTGATCTGAGGATCATATCAATGGTGGGGAATGAATTGGTGGGTTTTGAAGTGGAGGTAAGACTTGTGATCAGAGGGAATGAGGACCATTGGATCACGGAAGGCCGAGAGGGGATCAACTGTGGACAACCAATCGAGGATCGGAAATCGGTGGTGGCAAATAAACGATTTAAAATGCGCCTGATGAAACTTGTGATTGAGCGCAGGCTGTTTGATCGGCCTTAGATCAATGGTCAATATCGTTTCAAATTATGCTCCAGTTGAAACCTTTTGAAACATATGAAGAACCCAAATTTTCAATATAAAAAAAAGTTTTTCTATTGAGCAGATTAATATATATACACGGAATGGTCATGGCACCCGATTGTGGGGCCTTTGGATGTATGGAATATGATGGGCCCGGGGCTTACATAAAAAAGGACCAATCACATTGAAACTTCAGAGTAAGGCTTTTCAATCAACCCATTGTAGAAACTCTTGATGCTGTTAAGTGCTTTGGGGCTTTAACACTTGGTCGCGGAGTGTAGGTTGCATGGAGTGAAGTGGAGGGGGTGGGGTTTTAATAAAGGGACTCAATCACATCAGAACTTTTGATGTAGTATTTCAATCAACCCATTGTGAATTTCTCCGATGCGATAAGCGCCGAAAGGTTTAGCGCTTGGTTCCAACACCAAGGCGCATGGTGGTGAATTGGTTGAGACTTCGCCCAAAGGGGCTTAAATATGTAATACATCAAAGGGATTTTTTATGGATTTTCCAAGGATTTTTAAAAGGTTTTGAGGGTTTTGATATACTTTAAAAAGGAGTTTTAAACTATGTAAGGTGGATTTTATGAAGGGGAAATGAGGAAAAATAGAAATCAGAGGAAAATGATGGGGAAAAAGAGAGTAAAAATGAAGGTTAGTTTCTGTGTGGGGGAGAGGAGACGAGGGGATTTTGCAGCAGTTATTTCTCATAAAATCAGCAGAATTTCTGAGTGAAAAAATGAGCACAATATTGAAGATTTGGACAGAGGCATGAGGCCTTCAAGAGTCTTGAAGAGCCAATACTTTTTAGCAAAAAAATTTGTTCCTTGAAGGCTCTTAAAATGATTTAGCCACCTTTTGGTATAACAAATTCTATAGGTGGCTAACAGTGGCTCCACTTGGGGATGGTGCCTTCTTGAAGGCATCAAGAACTTCAAACTTGCATTCTCTGGGAGGTTGATCAGTGCCTCATCCATTCGGTTGCCTTCTTTTCTTGGATGCTCTTCTTTTTTCTGAAAACATATTAGCAGTTATAGAAACAATGGATCTTCATCAATACAAACTTTCTACCTACCCAATCCTACTGATCTAGCATTTTTTCTTCATTAGAGTGCACTTGGATTGGAAAAATCTTTTACAACATTTTATTCTTTTGAAAGTAGAAAAATAATCTAATTCTACTTCTTATTTCTCCATGGACTCAGATTAAACAGTTGATTCCATATGTTTCTCTACCTAATCTACCATCTATTGGGATTAAACTTTCCAACAAATTTTATTCTCTAAATTCTACAACAGAAATTTAAAAACAGTCAAGTCAAGATTAAGCTATTTGACTTTCTGTGATCTATGGCATAAAAAACAAGCTGCACATAGATATTTATTTTGTAGAAAATTTAAATCAAAATGGAAGGCTTAAGATCTGAAATTTCAGACACTTCCTTCACCTTTTTACAACTCTGTTTTTTGCCTCTCTATTTTTTTGAGCTGTTCTTTATTTGTTGACTGGTTTAGATTTTGAGCTGATTAGAACCAGTTTTCCATCTTTTTTGACTGAGACTTTGAAACAGATTTGAGTCATTTCTTTTCAGAAACTTAGGTTCAGATTTTGAGCATGTTTGAACCTTTAATTTCTATCCTAATCTATCTACTGATAAGCCAAGTTTACACAGTTTGGCAAATCAAATTCACTATCCTATTTGCAGTAAATTTAAAACTAATTAGTCAAGATTAGGCTGTTTGACTAACTAGAAATGTGTTCTTCAGGAGTGGCATTTGAGCTTGCACACTTTCAGATTTGTTTCCCTTTTTTGGTATGGGGCTATACCTTTCTTTTTTTCACAATTCACCCTCTTTTCTTTCTTTTATTGTTTTTGTATTTTTGATTTTCTAAAAAGAATAAAATAACACAGAAATAAATGCTCAAAGGTTGAGCTTTATTGACATTCCTATCCAACCTATTCTAACTATGAAGTATTTACATTATCATATGATACAAAAATTCCAGTGCAGCTAGCTGAGTAATGTTAAAAAGAAGAAAAAATTCTGGCTTTTTGTCAAGGTAATCCATAGAACATATTGAAGATTAATCTTCAAAATAAAAACTATCACAGAAGGTGACAACTTGTTATGTCTTTGGCTCTTGCAAAGGATCAATGCTTGATAATTTGAGCCAGTCGGGATCTCCACACACTCTTCCAAAGGATTAACAAATAAAATAAGGTTCTCTTCTTTTTGGTCCCCCATGTCTGGTAGATTGTCTGCTTCCAAGACTTCAGCTTTGAGGAGCATATCTTCAGAAATTTTCTTGGAAGCTTCATCATTCTTAACAAAAAAGGAAGAAGATTCTTCTTGAGAAGATGGTATATCCTCAGTAGGACAATATTCTATTTGTTTCTCTCCCTCTTCTTTATCATCATATGAACTAGAGGACTGATCATATTTGGCAGTGTTGTCCTCTTGTAGCCCTGGTAAGCTCTAGTTTAGTGGACTGTACTTTATGAGGGGGTTATTATATTTTTGAGCAGGGGTATGTTCAATTTCTTCCTCTTTTTCAAGGAAACGCTCTTTGATTTCAACCTGCCCAAAAATTTCTTTATTTCTTTCCTCCTCATCCCTTGAGTTGAAAGTTTCTAGGCTTTGAAAACTTTCATCATCAGTATCGTAAATACTCTACACTGGCTCATTAATTCTTTGAAGGAACTGTTCTTCCTCGTATAAATATGCTAATGATGATCCTGCAAAATTAATATTTGTTTGGGAAGCATCATCACTAGGTAGATCAAAGTTAGGAGAATCACGAATATAAGTAATACTACCAATCAAACATACTGGGTTATGAGCAGGTCCTTCTTCATTTTGATCTACAAAAGAACTTTCTAAATCTGTACAACAAAGTTATCTATGTAAATGGGCAAGAGTGTTTGTTTTGCAGAAAGTTTTAGAGGCTGAATTTTTATAAATAGTCTGATGTATCTCTTTTTCTGTCAAAGGGAAGGATGTTTCTATGTTCCTTTGAACAGGAGTACAGTAGTTCTCTGTCTCTTGTGAAGACTGATTTTGAGGCCGGATGTCTTCTTGAGCCTCGGCTATAAGGGATGATGAATCAATATTTGAGTTTTCAGGGATATCTTGAGGAATGTTATTTACTTCTTGGATCATCTCTTCCTCAACTGATTCATCTGTGTTCTTAAAATTTTTCAATAGGATATGAAACTCATGAATGGCTGTTAAAATATCTTCAGGATGCATCTCTTCCAAAGCTTTCTCATTATCTATAATGTGTTGGGTGATGTTTTGTGATGGATCATAATATATTGCACCCAATGATAATGATGTAGTGTTTTATTTATAGTTCTCATAGAACACATATTCAAGGTCTCTTAAAGAAAACAAACCACTAGATCTTAAGCATTCATACCAATCCCTAGCTTTTCCTTCTAATGTTAACATGAACATTTCCATTAGGCAGTCTTCATGCCATTCAACTTTCAACCTCCATACATGTATATGAAATTTGATGAGATGTAATAGAGGGTCATCAAAATTTTCACCTTGAAAAAAATGCAGGTTGTCATCCCAATTCACCTAGGGCATCTTATGTGGAAACCCAAGGATATGATCTCTAATCATTGGGGCATATCTTCGTTGTATTATTGGAATCATTTTTGTAAATAAAGAAAGAGGTCACTGTGTCTGGTCAATCAGTTCAGAGTATTCTACCAGTGGATTCATTTGGTATTTTGGGAGTTTCAGAGTGTGGAGTCACCAGGTGGAAAATTTTTAGCTCGTAATGAGGTAAAAAAATTTATGGTTCCACCACCATGTGTTTCTTATGGATCAGCAAGATTTTCAGGAACTGAATTAGCTCTCAAGGGTGATCTGAAAATAGCTGATAATTTTATCTTAGGAGACTTCCTAAGGATACTTTCTGGGTTATCTACCATCTCAAGTGGGTTAGGGTCAGGTTGGGCTCTAGTGTGAATCTTTCTAGGAGCCACTATGCTGTGTTTTTCAGACCCAAATAAACAGGAAAATTTCAACCAGGTATGACAATATTTGAGAGGTTAACTAGTATGTTTACACAAATTTTAAATCCTACAGTCCTCTAATTGAGTTCGACTAATATTACAATGATAAGGGTTCTCCCCAATGGAGTCTTAAGGTTTGTTGAGGATCGTGGAGTTTGGATTCACCAGGTGGAAGATGTTTAACTCCTAAGGAGGTAAAATGTTTAATGGTCCACCACCATATACCAATCTAAAGAGATCATGGGTAGTCTAAGTCTTAGCAGTATTTAAAATGAAAAAGACTCAAATTTCCCAGTGGAGTCGCCATTATGTTAGCACCCTGTAATTAGCAATATTGGAAAAATTCCAACTGCAGGGATAACATCAAACCGCTTTGGGATTCAAGGATCTAGCCCTCCTAAATCCAGAGAGGGATCTCTCTATGAATGAGTTAAAAGATGTAATATTTAAAACCTGAAATGTGATATTAGGCTAGTTATGAAGAGTAGGTGTTTGGTTTGTTTTTTTTGGTTGGGCAAGACATGATAAAGGTGAAGGCAGTTCAATATAAAGGGTGAAGATGTATGCAAATGAAGGGACGATTCGGCTGACAGAAAAGGCAAAGATAGTTTTAACCCATTGGGCTATGGAGTCATAGGAGGATTTTAATTGGACAACAAGGTTTAAGAAGGATCTATGGGGAAAGTCACTTATGTCAAAGGATCTCTTAAAGTGATTTATGGAATGAAACAGATAGGAAATGGAGAAACAAACAAATGAAGAATAGTGAACAGCCTAAGATCAAATAAGTGCTTTCAAACTATTTTTCTTTCGGCATGTACTTAAGGAAAAACATAAAAGTATTCTGAGATCAGGTAAGTGCTTTTAAACTAGCTTACATTGAAGTAATTTTAGTTGGAATTTTTTTTTAAAACAATTGGAATAGCTTAAGATTAGGAAAATTCTTCTAAACTACCCTGCTTTCAGTGTATTCTAAAGGAAAACAAATATGATAATCACCGAGAGAAATTTAGATCAGGCAAGTGCTTTTAAACCAACCTGCTTTAATATACTCTAAAGGAAAACACAAAAAGTACTCATTTTAAAGAGCAATCTAGATCAGGCAAGTGCTTTGAAACCAACCTGCTTTAATATACTCTTCAAACAGAACATTCGAATGAAGAAAACATAGAAATAAAGCTTTCAATAAGAGTAGGGTACTGTTGAGAGTAAATCCTAGCTCTATGTTTGCTGCTCTTTATCAAAGAAAGTGGACAGAGTGAAAAAATTAAAGAAAATAACAATTGATAGTGAGGAACACATCACCATTGACATAAATCAGGATCCCATAAATAAACAGCTTGTATTTGATGTTCAAACTAGCTACAATCAACAAGCCTGGTGGGTCTCTACAACTTCAAACATTTCATAATCAGCTTATGTATCTTCAATTTGCAAATAGGGCATCAGTAGCTTCAGAAAAATATTACATGAAATCAGATGTCCAGAGACCAACATTTTCTCATCTTCTACAGAAGTATTTATAGAAGAATGAGGAGGTGGGATCTAATAAACAATCTCTTGGGTCAGTTGATATAGACTAATGACTCCTTGGCCTTTGAGGGGCTCGATGAAGGAATTTATAGATGTTTACCTGCATTAATTGATTTACATTTATGATTTGAGCTCGGTGGGAGCCTTTGTTGACCTTTGAGGCTCGGTGTCATGCCGAAGTAACTCTGTTGTGGCTCCTCGAGGCCTAATGATCGAAAAGATTTGTTTCTGGGCTGTTCTTAATCTTTAAAATATTTTTGCTAACAATTAGAGATAAGATATTTGATTTGTATTAATTGTTTAGCTGTCTTTAGGAAAACACCTCTTTTTTAGGTAATGACTAAGCTTTCTTTGATTTCTGTGAGGTTGTAGGTGCCTTTCGGAGCTAGAGAGGGTTCGATTGGCCTCTGCTTCAGGTGGTGGAGGCTTTCTCGGATAGAAAAATGACTTTGTCTCTTCCTAAAACACCTTTAATTTACTTGAGAAATGTGTTTTAGGTCTGTTCAGGATTATCCTATGTCTTCCGGTCTTTATTACGTCTTTATCCATGGATTTAGGCTTTGATTTGTTGTGTCTTGTTGATATGAAGGCTGCGCAAGGCTCATATGGCATCAATGCCTCGTGAAACATTGACGAGTCATGGAGTTTGAGCCCAGCAAATGGTTTCCTTTTATGAATCAAAGGCGCGGGAATCATCATTCCCGGCCTTCGGCCTTTCTTCTTTATAATGGACAAAACATTCAAACTTGCAAAATACAAAACTAATTAAGAAATCCTGCATTTTGGGTTATACTGTTGTAGATGGCGAGGGGAGGAGTGTAGTCGTTGGATGGCGTCATCCAACGGTCACGATTCGTTTGAGAAGGTCAAAAGGAGAACGGAGGAAAAGAATAAATCAGATCCGTTGGTCGCGCGGAGATCAACGGTGGGGATTAGCCAAAAAAAAATAAGGTGGAGAGGCAATGGAATAACGCGGGAAAGATCTAGGCCATCCGATCTAGACACGTGGGTAGTCTAGATTCAATCAGAGGATTGCAATTGGCGGGGAGAGAATAAGGGTGCGATGGAAATCGCCAATGCGATTATGCGATCGGGGAAGGCAATGCGATTGCACGTTAACCATTGATCTGAGGATCAGATTAATGGTGGGGAATGAATCAGCGGGTTTTGAAGCAGAGGTAAGACTTGTGATCAGAGGGAATGAGGACCATTGGATCACGGAAGGCAGAGAGGGGATCAACGGTGGACAACCAATAGGGGATCAGCAATCGGGGGTGGAAAATAAATAATTTAAAATGCGCCTGATAAAACTTGTGATTGATCGTGGGCCATTTGATCGGCCTTAGATCAAAATTCAATATTGTTTCAAATTGTGCTCTGGCCGAAACCTTTTGAAACATATGAAAAACCCAAATTTTCAATATAAAACAAAGTTTTGCTGTCAGTTCGATTAATATATATACACAGAATGGTCATGGCGCCTGATTATAGGGCCTTTGGATGTATGGAATATTATGGGCCCGGGGCTTACATAAAAAAGGGCCAATCACATCAGAACTTCGGATTAAGTCTTTTCAATCAACCCATTGTAAAAAATCCTGATGCGATTAAGCGTTTCGGGACTTTAACACTTGGTCTCGGGGTGTAGGTTGCATGGAGTGAAGCGGAGGGGACAGAGTTTTAACAAAGGGACTCAATCGCATAGGAAAATTTGATGCGGTCTTTCAATCAACCCATTGTGAATTTATCTGATGCGATAAGCGCCGAAAGGTTTAGCGCTTGGTTCCAGCACCAAGGTGCATGGTGGTGAAGTGGTTGAGACTTGGCCCAAAGGGGCTTAAATCTGTAATATAGCAAAGGCATTTTTTATGAATTTTCCAAGGATTTTTAAAAGGTTTTGAGGGTTTTGATATAGTTTAAAAAGGATTTTTAAACTATGCAAGGTGGATTATATGAAGGTTAAATGAGGAAAAATGGAAATCAGAGGAAAATGATGGTGAAAAAGAGAGTAAAAATGAAGTTTAGTTTCTAAGTGGGGGAGGGGAGACGAGGGGATTTTGCAGCAGTTCTTTCTCATAAAATCAGCATAATTTCTGAGTGCAAAAATGAGCACAGTAGTGAATATTTGGATAGAGGCATGAGGCCTTCAATAGTCTTCAAGAGCTAATACTTTTTAGCAGAAAGATTTGTTCCTTCAAGGCTCTTAAAATGATTTAGCCACCTTTTGGTATAACAAATTTTATAGGTGGTTAATAGTGGTTCCACTTGGGGATGGTGCCTTCTTGAAGGCATCAAGAACTTCAGATTTTCATTCTTTGGGAGGCTGATCAGTTTACCTTTTATGTTTGAATATGCATGTTATTCCTCTATCTAGTATGTTTATGTTTTAGCATGTTCCACTAACTTGATTGAATCCATCTATTTTCTACCTGTGACCAATAACTTAAGAGGGAAAAACCACCCCTCTTAATAAAGTGTGATTTGGTACACTCATGCACCAAACAAACCAACACACTATGGTTTGGTAGTAATTTCATGTTTAAGTTATTAATCTTCTGATAAATGAACTAGTGATTTTCATGCTCATTTTGAACCTTTTATTTTCCACCTTAAACTACAATTGAAAATCTGCAAGTGTCACCGATCATACCTTGCATGAGATTTTGTATTGCCGCAACTAAAATATTTTAGATCTAACCTATTTTCCTTGACCTGTCCTCCTGATCTAGTAAAAAACCTAAATTTCAAAACCTTAGAGCTCAATACCTAGCCTAATATATTTTTACCCTATTTAGTCATCTTTTGGCCATAAGATCACATAGAGAGCTCTCTTTGATTTGGTAGGGCTAGCTACTAGATCATAAGTGGTTCAAGGTTACCTCTGTCAGTTTCCATTCTCAGCCTTGGGACACTGTGGAGGGTAATATTTCTTGCGTCGTTTCCGGGGAACAAAATATCACATCTTGCCTGGGATTTCATGAAACATTCATTGAGATCTAGGCATGTGAGTGACAAGACCTATCTTTCAAGAAGGTTGATTCACATTTGCAGAGCTAAAGTGCAGTTTTCAGAAATGACTCCTAATAATTTTACAAGATCAAACCCTGATGTTAATCCACCATCTCTGGTTGAAGACCCAGGGAGGATTTTAAATAAACAAATATCACAAGTCAAATAAGTTGACTGAAGTTCACCATCACTAGTAAGATCTATTTCATTTCCTGCTGATTTGACTACTGTACAATATTTACCTTTTGAAATCAAGTTTGAGACTTTATTGTTCAGAAATAAACATAAAACTTCACTTTTAGAAATAGTATATGATCCTATAAAAATTTAATTGATTCCACCATATTTAGAGTGTACATCTGAAACTGATAGGAAGGTTTAGTCCCAATTCCATAAGCTTCAAAAATTGGTCAATAACTTGCAATACACCTCTATGAAACCCTATATCCACTATCAGCAAGAAAGTTTGTTTACTGCTACATCCTTACTTTCATCATCTCATTTAGCCATTGCAACATATTCTGCTCCTTATTCATCACTTCCTCCAGAAACACCTCCTCCAACAATGCCTCCTATTGTTACTCGATCACAACCTTCTGCAAAATTCATGGAGATATTTCGTCCTTTAATCTTACCTACCCATATCAATTCTTTAACTCAAGGGTATGGTTAAATACTCCCTCTTTTTAATGGGACAACAGAGGTTACATCCCTGAAACATATGGTGAAGTTCATTGATTTCATCGATCTTGAAGAGGTCGACAATGATGATGAAACAATGAGGGTAATTGCCCAAAGTTTTTCAAGAGATGTGAAGACATGGTTTTGTAATTTTACTCCAAATTCAGTTGCAAATCCTCAGCAGTTGACTGATTTTTTTTAACCAAATGGGAAGAGAAGAGGAACCCCCTTCACATTCTTGCTGAATATGATGCTTTCAGAATGAATCCCAATGATTCCATGCAATATTTCATTTCCCGATTAAATAAGTTCTACAATTTAATTGCAAATGACATCAAGTCTCCTCCTAGCTTGCCTTTGCTACATTATCCAGATGCCTTCGATCCTGACATGGCTTATCATCTGAAGGAAACGAGTCCCACAATGCTCAAAGAGATGCAAATAAATGCAGTGAGTGTGGAGGCAAATTTGATGATCAAGAAATAAAAAATGAAAATAGAAAGAAGGGTAACAAATAAAGAGAGACCATCTACTTCTTCAGATGGTAAGATGGACTCTTTTATCAGAAATATGGAGAATATGATTGACAGGATGAAAATATCAGATAGGAACAGAAAATAAAATTCAGAATCCCAATTTTCGAGGACAACAACAACAACAACCTCAGCTCTGAATCAAACAAAGAGAGAAGAGAGGGAAGAATTAGCAAGCACAAAAACAAATTAGAACACCACATTAGAAAAATTATGCTTAGGAAGTTGAGGAAGAAGGAGAGATTCTTCAAGAGAATCATCTTTTTGATAATGATGGGCAACCTATTTTCTTAACCGAAGATGAAGAATACACTCAATAACTTGAGGCTAATCAATTTGATGATAAAAAATTTGTTCCTTCAAATGATGATATGATATTAGCAAAGACGGAATATTATCAGAGAGGTTTCCAAAATGATGTTAGCCATATGAAAAGGAAATATACTTTGAGAAATATAAACGTTCCTATCACTTCAAATCAGAAGAGGTCAACTTCTCTGAAGAATACTCATCCCCAAAAACCGACCTCTACAAATCAACAAAAAGAAAAGGAGCCTGCTACTACTAAGCTAAAGAAGAAAAATGAGGCATCAACCAAAAATCCAAAGAAAGATAAGGAAACACAATTTTCAGGTTACAGAAAGGAGATTCTCGCCAAAGAACAATTTGAGAGGAGGGATGTCACTTCCAAAGAGGTAGAAAAATATCCCAATATATTTAGTTTAGAGAATGAAATATTCAAGTTGAAATTTTCCATTTAACTAAAATCGTAAAGAATGATCAATATAAGTTTCATGTAAATAATATGCTCAAATTCAACCAAACATCTGATATGGTCAATGTTAGTGATGATCACCCTGTGTTGTTCTTTGGCCTAGCCATAGATGGAAACCTAACTAATAGTGAATTCCTACCATTATACGTCAGTATTAGAGTTTGTTGTCCCCCTAATTTTCTCTCTTTTTACCATTTTCCCCTTCCTAAATCATAACCATTTAGCTCTGTTTCACCTCTTTTATGCACCCTCATCTTGCACCAGTCCAAGCACGGTGACATATTTCATATAAACCTTTATTCTTCATAATTTAATTCAATTTAGCATTAATTAAATATTTATTACATGATTTATTACTTCTAGATCACTTTTGTAACTTATCGATATCTCCAATGGTTATTTGATAGTTAGAGTGTTTATCGTGACCGCTGATCTCAGTGCAGGATCGGATCTTGCACCATTTCCAGCACAACAGATCTTCACAGAAAATATAAACCTCCTTGATCACCACCTTGTCTTGAGTATCTTTAGCCACGATAGCACGATTGATCCAAAGGCAACCAAGACCGAATCCGTGAAGGGAAAAAAGCTGGAGATCAGCTACAACCGGTTTTGTTCGCTGCCTAATTTTGAAGGCCAAATGCTAAATTCTGCGATGGTTATGTAATCAGTTGAACGATCTGTTCTAGACTTTGGCCAACAGATCTGTATAATGTAAAATATAAATAGGACTTAGGGAGAGTTTTTTAGCAGAGTTTTTAGAGAAAAGTTTGATAGGCGGTATCAGGTTGTTTTGTTATCGCCCGAATTTGGGCTGGATATTGTATTAATGCATGTATTCACCTCAATGAATTAATAAAAGGGAGCTCTACCTCATGTTTTAGAAATTGTGTTTCTGTCTTTAAGCGGATGATTTGAATAATTTACTGAGCAACGTTTTAACTTAAAAGGGAAATGTGCTGGATGGCTAGGGCCCAGCCAACCCAGCACATTTACCCCATTTTCTGTTTCTTGTAATTCGTGTTTATATTGTCAAAGTGTGATTTAACTTTCAGCACATGTATTCCTGTCTGAGTGAAAATGGATCTGTTGTGTGAAGTAGATACATTTTCTCTCCCTACAATTTAATTTCCTGCACTTGATTTCAAATTGGTTTTCCTTCGCCTGGTGCAAGCAGGAGAAACAAACCTGCACCAGTTCATGTTAGCATGGTATTTCCTTTTCCTGCAATTCTGTTTAATTGGTTTTTCTGCCTAGTCCAAGCAGGAGAAATGAACCTGCACTAGTGCACGTTGGTGTGATGCAGAAATATTTCTTAGTCTACTTTCTAAAATCTTCTTTCTTCCTTTAAATGCTTATGATAGGATAAATTATTGTTTCTTTATTTCTACATTTTGAAACATTCACTTTTATGTGTACAATTTGATTTGATAGTAAACTAGCACTTGCAATAATTGAACACCCATTTTAAGGATTAAATGCTAAGTGCAGGAAGCTCTGATTTGGTGAAAGAACTAGTTTCTTGCCACAGGATTTGAGTGCTATGAACCTTGAAAATTTCGAGCCCTTGCATGAAGTAAAAATCTTTCAGTAAAGACACTATTTATACCTTCTACATAAATCTCTAATCCTGCACTAGTGGAAGCACTAGTGTAGGACAGATTAATGTAAGAAGGAAATCTCTAAAGAAGCAGGTTTAAGGGCCCATCTAACGAGACTGCTAAGGTGTCTCTGCTAAAGGAAAACACACACTCAGTACATTAAAAAACCATTAGTGGGAGTGATTTATTTTTATCTTTAATTCTCTCTTGCAAATGCATACTTCCTCATTCTAGTCTTAGATTATTTTTTATGGTTCAAGTTTTCTTGTTATCTTTTGATTTGATCTTGCAATATTTCCTTTAAAGAAAGTAGGGATTTAAATTAGGAAGATTCATACCATCTATGGCATTTCTTCTACTTCATCTCTAATTTTACGAATCACTTGGGTTAACAAATTAAGTTTTGAGGAGTTTTCTTAAGTGTAATTCCCGCACCCAACATTTTGGCGCTGTTTCTAGGGAGGCGATTTGATTTGGTAAGAATTTTTTGATTATACAATAGAGGTAATTTTTCTTTATTTTTGTAGTTTTTTTTTCTTTGAAGGAATTTTACTGGTGTTAATTGATTTCTAACAACATTTTTTAGAAGTTGTTTGTTATTTTTCTTTTTTTCTTTCCTTTCGAAATGAATGCCTAGAAAAGGTAAGGGTTCGAAGCTCACTAAGGGCCAAAAGAATTTTGAAAACAATTTTCATATTGGGTCTCCTTCTGTAAGCAAGAAGCCTAATCCAATTCAAACCCATCACATAGGAACAATCCAATTGGATTCTAGTGATAATAGCTCAGGTGTGGATCAGCCTGTTGAGAACGGTACAAGTAAAAAGGAAACAATGGTGGACCAAGAAGATCATTTGGAAGGGACTGGTGACAACCAGGTAAGTGAAGAACATTCCACTTGTGTTTCCAATTGTGGATCCTGATACTGTGGCACAAATGAAGAATATTCCACCATCATCTCTCCTTCATTTCCATGGTAAAGTTCATGAAGATCTTGACTCTTTTCTATTCAAGTTTGATATTTTGTGTACAAGTTATGATTATGCAAATGATGCTTAGAAGTTAAGATTATTTTCGGTTACCCTCAAGGAATCAGCTTTACTTTGGTTTATGGGGTTAGGAGGAAATACTATAACCTCTTGGGATCATATGAAGAGAGTGTTTTTGTCTAAATATCAAGAATATTTCAAAACTCGAGACATGCAAGATGAAATTTTTACAATCATACAAGGTGATGATGAAATTATTGAAGATTATCTGGAAATATTTCTGTATATTTTACAAAGGTAAAAAATTAACCTTGATCCCAACACTATTAGAACCTTTTTCTTAATAGGACTTACTGATAATGCTATAAATAATTTGAATCTGTTAGGACAAGGTGATATTTCTTAGCAAAATTTTCACCAAATTTGTGAATTATGCAAGAAATTTTCCAGAAACTAGTATAGATCCAGTAGAGGAACTCAAAATAGAAAGAGAAAAACTGAATCTACTGATGCTATGATTATTGGACTAGAAAATAAAATGGAAAACATGAAAATTGATATAATGAACACTATTATTGAACAACTAGACTTCTTAAAATTTCAGCAGAAACTCATGAAGGAACAAGAGTCATTATGTATTTTCTGTCCTAGATGTAGAGACAAGCATCCTCGTAAAGAGTGTCCTCTTAATTTGAAAGAAAATAATAATTGTACTATTTGTGTAGAAGACCATATCATAGAAAATTTTCCCTCTATACCAGGACTTAAAGCTGTATTTACAGGGGGACAGCCTGAAGATGAATACTTGAAGGCTATGGGAGCAAGAAGGAATTGGCCTCAGGTAGGTACAGGTATGGCTTCTGAATTTTCTCCACACTATTTTGGTCATAATTCACAATCAAATTCTTATCCTAACTCTCATCAGCAGTGGTAGTATGGGAATCAATATCAACATGGGAAACCTTCTCAACCATGGCAAAAAGGTTGGTGAGGGCCAACTCATTCTCCATATTCCCACCAGCCACCTATGCAGTCATATCCATCTACGCATACACCTTATTCAATGCCTCAACTTCTGAGTCATTCCACTCCACTGTTGCCTTTACCTCCACCCTTTCAACCTCCTCAGTTTCCTGCTCAACCTATGCCCAATCCTAATAATAATAAATCAGTGTAAATTATCTATGTAACAAACCCACCTTTATCATTTGAATACCAATCTATTCTAGTTGGGGTTCATGATATTCAATTAAGATCGGGAAGGAATGTAACATCAGAAAATCAGAAGCAACCTATGGTGATCAATGAAGAGAAAGGAGAAGAGGAAACTCTTAACCACTCTCCGAAAGCTGTCACTAAGCAGCCCTTACCCTCTGAATCCTTGCCATCTTCTTCCAACCAGCCTCGCTTCCTAGAGAGGCTAGTAATGGAAATAAGTGAGCCTATTTCTAAGACTAGTTTGGCATCTGAGCTTCAGAATATTTTCATCAATATACCTTTGCTTCAAGAAATTAAATAGATCCCCATTTGTACCAATATTTTTAAGTAACTTTGTATCAAGAAACTGGGGAGGAAGAGATTGGAACCCCAAACCATTCAATTTGTTGGTAGGGTAGCAAAGTTGATGACGTGATGCATGTATATGGAAAAATATATTGATCTCGGAAACCCTATTGTCTCAGTTTAGACTGGTAATGTCCTTGTCCCTAATTTTATTATAGTCTTGGGGGTAGCCATTAATGTCATGACTAAGGAAACCATGGATCGACTTCGGTTATCTCATCTTCACCCTACTCCAATTATGCTTGAATTAGAAGATAGATCTAAAATTAAGCCAGAAGGAGTATTGGAAGATGTGATCATCTCATTAGATTCTTGGGAATATCCTAATAATTTCATTGTGCTTCAGCCAAAGAACCCAGTAGGAGGACATCCCTTGATCTTGGATTGACCATGCCCTGATACGGTCGATGCATATATTGGTTGTCATTCTGGTGATATGTATATTTCACATGGATATTCTAGGAAGAAAGTTACCTTATACCCCCCTGCCAGATCCATTCAGGACCTTTGAGATACTTTATGGTTGGATCAAAGAAGTGATTAGGAGACTTAGTCTATTTCCCTTATCCATCATTATACTGGGTCTTCACAAGAATATGAGATTCAATATTTTCTGAATAATCTAGATAATATGCCTAACTTTGAGCCATTGAGCCAAATTTTCAGCCTATATTTTCAAGATAATCATGGTTCACATTCTTTTGTACAATTGCATTTGACCACTCCCTTGAGTACTCCTGAACCTGATACCACTCTTGTTGAGATTAGCCCTGGTAAGTCCTTCCATATTAGTTCAGATTTGGACTCATATTAGCAAGAGAATCTTGTGAATTTGTTGCAAAACAATCTTAGTTCCTTTGCTTGGGGCTATGAATATATTAATGGTATCCCTCCCGAAACTTGTACACATCATATCTATATTCAGGAAGGAACCTGACCTGTCCAATAACCCCAAAGCTATAATGTCCCTTTTTGGGGATTCTCAAGATTCTATGTCAGAGATGGACTACAGAGGAATTTACTATTTGTGTCACCTCTGAAAATAGGGTGAGAACCAGAGGCTACCTTGCCAACTATAGACTCTGCCTATAGAACTTGGAATAGTCCCATTCAGGAATCTCAACAAGGCCTTCAATGAAAATGTTGTATAAGAAAATATGAGAAATGAAAACGTAGATCAGGGCTAGAATCCCCTCATTAATGTTGTATGTGACATTTATATGAAATTTCAGCAGAAACAAATAAGTTTATGCATGTTAAACAGATCTCTCGGAAACAAGACTAGCTAGAAATCAACCAAAGAGAGAGTCTGCTACAAAATAAAAACCCCAGCTACTAGATTTGCGCAGATCTGACTAAAAATTAGAGGAGGTCAGAAAAAGGTCTGATAGTTCAGTAATTTAATAGTAAATCAGATTTACATATGATATTATTGCCTTTACAATTGATTACAAGAAGAACTAGGGAAAGATCCCTTCAGAAATAAGCGCTGCAACTAGAAATAAATTGCAGAAATACATAGAGAGCGTTATTTTCTAGATGGTTCAGCTGCTGTACATTAAATTTCAGATGTAGGACAGATATATGTATGAAAAATCATATCTAATATAGATCTTGAAGCTACAAGACTTTAAGAACAAGATCCAATTGGAGTTACATCAAAATACTGCATATTAAGCTGTAGATCTGAATTACAATATACTGTGCTGTAGAAAACCCAAAAATTTCTGAAGATAAATTTTATTACTGAAATAGATAAGATCTATAGAGACATGGATCAGCTACCCAATCCATGGATCCCCAAGGGAAGGCAATCCTAACACCAAGAGATCTTCCTCCAAACTGATAGCAAACTGAAATAACAAAGCCCTCTCACAAAATAACACAGTATTAAGAAGAAACTACGCAGAGCGTAAAGGAGACTGAATACATGGAATGAAAATTATATATCTGATATAAACTATAGATCAGCTAATTCCTTGGAGGCTGAAGAACACTCTCCAATAGAGAAAACCTATAAAAAACAACCTGATCTAAGAAGATCTAAAATGCCACTTGCTACAAAAGATAGCAGCTGCAAAACCCTCAATGGGCTAGTGCTGCTCGTGAAATATAGAGCTTGGTCTCAAACCAGATAGTGGCCAAATTCAGAAAATAACTCCTCCAATGAATTTCAAGGGAAGATATAAAAATCCTAAACAGGAATTCCAATCATAATCCTCCACTAAACAATAGAGAATGGTATTTTTATAAGCAGACAAATACTTCAGAAATATATTTCAACAACAACCTCTTCTTTTGTCTTCTCCTCCTTTTTATAACATGAGAAAGCCTTTGCAAACCCTAAACCACTTTTATGAGTCACCACTCTTCACATTAGAGGCTCCCTTCTAGAACTGCGCAGTCCATCTTGGAGATGCATTGAACCTAGACAACGTAGTTGATTTGGTCAAGGTGGACCCAATCTTTGGCTCAACCCTCTTTCACACCTGCAAGTGATTATTTACATAGCCTATATTTGTCTTTTTTGACATGGGAATTGATTTATTAGGATTTTTACATGTCCTCCTTTATTCATTTATTCATAAAACATAAAATAAATCAAAATTTAATGTCTCCTCTTAGATAAGGCTAAGTAGGGACATTACAGTCCCCCCCCTCAAAATGTTGTTTGTCCTCAAGAAACTAGTAGGGTAATTAATGTGTTTCTTCTCCTTCTCCATTGATGACACCATCAAGAATCAAGCTCTCATCATGAAGTAAGTGTTCACCAAGGCAATACATCAAAAACTGCTCCTCCAATTCTAGCATGATAGGTTCATATTCTGCCCCTTCAGGAGTGTAAAACTCAATAGAAATAAACATGGGTGAACCAATGTCACATCTGAAACATGTGTCATGAAGTACTGGATAAAGTTTAATCCCATGTGGTACATGCACACTACTAACTCTTTTCCCATACATACCCATTAAAAAAACCAATATGTCATCTATGTATGGTAGCAAAATCACATAAAGGAAAACTGAAATTTGCACATAAGGAGGTGGGTCACAATCCCACATAAGGTACCAGTGCAGTACACTCCTTGTTCTGAGTAGATATGAATGTGATAGGTGGTACTCCCACCACATATTTGCTGCATAAGCCACCTTGACATGGCTAAAAGTGAAACTCTCATTAGGTGCCTTTGGAAAGCACCCATCATGGTAAACAATCTCCCTTTGCATCTCAAAGGAGTGGCCATCTTTGGAGTTTTCATTGGCCCCATCCTTGCCATGAGATCTGCATGTAATATTGCTCCTTGGGGGAGCCATGGCTTGCATACATATGTTAAGATAATGTGCCAAATCAGAAAAATCAACTTGCTCTACAAGATCAGATTTCTTACCATACAAATCTCGTACACTCATAGCGTTAGGCATGGGCTTTTCCCCTCTTTTGAGAGAAGAAGGAGATGTCTGAAATGTTTCCTGCATAGGATCCCTTGGCTTCCCCATATCCACATCAATTTTTCACTCTTGTAAGTGCTGATATAGTTCCTCCCAGTCATAATGCTGATGTAGCTCCTCCTCCATACCCTCCTAATCAAAATTCTTCAAGATCAGGGAGTAGATTCTTGTTGATTGCATGTAGCTAGAAAAGAACTCCTTATGGGCTATTTGTAGTATCTCTTGCTTAAGCTTGGAAGCTTGAGACAAGAATACCTTACCAAGATGATATATGACCCCTTCATGGACCAAGTAGCCTCCTCCTTTCTTTATTCCATCTAAGATCATCCCGATGTGCAGATATTTGGAGTACTCTACAAGGAGTTGAGACCTTCAATATGGATCTACACTTCTCAACAAGGAAAACATTGTAGATGTATCTATGGTGGTTCTTTTCTTGTCGCTTCTTGTTCCCTTGGCATCATGCATGCCAACATTTTGTGTGGGAAGTCTGAGCCTCCCCCTTGCTTCCTCCCACAGCATTGTGACCTTTATTCCATTGTTTCAGCACTTGGTGAAGCTTTCCCCATAGAATCTAATACCACCCCAAGTGGCTTGCCACACTATAGGAATTTATCTTGTAGTTTTCTCATGAACATTAGGGAAGGAACCATAAATTCCTTGCCCCCACTACGCAATTCCATATTTTTTGTGTGGGTAGAGACATCAAGTGAAGGTTAGGTGTGCATGCCTTGAATAACTTGTTGCTTCCCACTCTTCAAGTCCACCCACTCCATATACAAGGCCCTTCAATCAGTGGTGAATTTTCCGAAAGTAATCAACCACTAGACACCCAAGATGAGGTTGGTGTTTGGTATGCCCACCACAAAGAAGTGGTCCCTCAAAGTGTAGGTCCCCATAGTCACAGAAAGAGTGGGAACATACTGCATGAACTGCATAGTTCTGTCCCCCTGAACCGAAGCAGAGAACCCATCAAAAGAATCTGTAGGGATCCCTCTCCTTTGCACAAAGTGAGCATCAATAAAGTTGTGGTTTGCCCTACTGTCAATAATAATAGATACTCTTTGGTTCATAACTGAATTGTGCACTCTAAGAGTCAAATATTTGGGCACTCCTAGCAAGAGTCCCATTGGTTGGAGAAAATTCTCCCTCTTCTTCTCTGGATGATGATGGATCCTCCTCATCATCATCACCAACGCTGTGACCTCTCCTAGGTCCATCATTACCTTCCTCCTCCTCACCATCAGAGAAGACTTCAATATAATGTGCTCTTCCAGCAGCACATCTATGTCCCGACACCCATGATTCTTGAAAAGTGAAACATAATTTCTTCTTTCTCAACTCCCTCAAGAGATCATTGTCAAGAATATTTTTCTGTGAGCTCTCCTTGGGTGGAGCATCTTTCCCTTCCTTCCCTTTAGAAGAGTGATTGGATTTGCTAGAGAGGGTTGTCTTTGCTCTTGGCAAGGCATCTTGGAGATCTATTGTTATTTCAATGGCATCATGTAGTGTGGTTGGTTTGGTAGACTTGACCAACCCATGAAAAGGTTCCTCCAAGCCATCTATGAACATATAGACGATCCTTGCAACTGAAAGATAAGGAACCATTACAGACAGCCTCAAAAATTTAGAGATATAGGCGTCAAAATCTCCTGTCTACTTAAGCTTTGCCAAGCTTATGAAAGGGGCCTCCAATTCCTTCCGATCAAATATTTCCACTAGTCTCCTGGTGAACTGAGCATAAGTGGACACATTGATGTGCCCCAATGTCAAAAGTCCATGAAACCACTAGTTGTGGGCTCCTCCATCAAAATGCAGCGCAACAATCTTAATGGATTCTGCTTCAAGCACTTTATTTAGCTGGAAGTAGATGTCCAAATTTTCCACCCATGCTTTAACTAAACAAGAGGGTGATACATAAAACTTAGGTAGGAAGAACTTGCCCATGGTGTGGTGCCTCCCATGAAGAAAACCTCCATCTCTATACTACTGCAATGGCCTTCTCCAATCCTTCAAATGGAAGAAATATTGAAAGCTCAAGTTATCCTTGAACCTTTGACTTTGTGAATCATATTCTACAAAGTAGCCTTCCAAATAGGTTGACTCTTGAAGCCCTTCATTCTCTATAGCTAAGAAGGTAGGAATTGTAGAGCGTTGTGAGATCTGTGGAGCTTGTGGCAAGCTCACCGGTGGACTAGTCCCAAACTAAGACATTTAAAAACTCTCTCCTTGATGGATTCTTCCAAGAGACTCCCTCATTATATCTATCATTATCTCCTTTATTTCCTTGGATAGATATTTCATGGTCTCCAATAGAGTTTTTGCAAACTCTTCTGCCTCCTTATCTTTATCATTCAATTCAGGGGCTTTCCCCTTGTCTTGACCCTTGTCAAGGTCAATAGTAGTATAGTCATACTTTCTATGACTTATATTCTGGTATCTCCTCTCCCTCTCAGAAATAGGATCTTCATCTTCAGAATGCAACATGATTGTGGCTCCAAGCTAGCATAGGCTGTGCCAAGAGTGGAGCTCTGATACCATTGTAATGTCCCTTTTTGGGGATTCTCAATATTATATGTTAGAGATGGACTAAAAAGGAATTTACTGGTTGTTTCACCTCTAAATAGAGTGTGAGAACCAGAGGCTACCTAGTAAAATGGAGACTCTGCCTATAGAACTTGGAATAGTCCCATTCAGGAATCTCAACAAGGCCTTCAATGAAAATGCTTTATAGGAAAATTTGAGCAACGAAAACATAGATTAGGGATGGGATCCCCTCATTAAAGTTGTATGTGACACTTATATGCAATTTTAGAAGAAAAAAATAAGTTTAAGCATGTTAAAAATATCTCCCAGATACAAGACTAGCTAGAAATTAGCCAAACAAAGAGTCTGCTACAAAATGAAAACCCTAGCTACTAGAATTGCGCAGATCTGAATGAAACTCAGAGGAGGTCAGCCAAAGCTCTGATAGCTCAGTAATCTAATATTAAACCAGATTTACATATGATATTATTGCCTTTCAAATTTATTACAAGAAGAACTAGGGCAAGATCCCTTCAGAAATAAGAGCTGCAACTAGAAATAAACTGCAGAAATACATAGACAACATTATTTTCTAGATGGTTCAGCTGCAGTAAATTAAATTTAAGATATAGGAAATATATATGGATGAAACATTAGATCTAATATAGATCTGGAAGCTACAATACTTTAATAAAAATATCTGATTGGAATTAAATCAAAATACTGCATATTAAGCTGTAGATCTGAATTACAATATACTGTGCTGTAGAAAACCCAGAAATTTCTGAAGATAGCTTTTATTACTGAAATCGATCAAATATTTAGAGACATGGATTGGCAACTAAATCCATGGATCATCAAGGGAAGGCAAGCCTAACACCAAGAGATCTTCCTCCAAACTGATAGCAAATTGAAATAACAAAGCCCTCTCACAAAAGAACGTAGTATGAAGCAAAAAATGTGCAGAGGATAAAGGAGACTGAATACATGGAATGAAAATTATAGATCTGATATAAAATATAGATCATATAACTCCTTGGAGGCTGAAGAACACTCTCCAATAGAGAAATCCTCTCAAAAACAACTATATCTAAGAAGATCTAAAATGTCACTTGATACAAAAGATAGAAGCTGCAAAACCCTCAATGGGCCAGCGATGCTCATGAAAGATAGAGTTTGGTCTCAAACTTGATAGTGGCCAACTTCAGCAAAGAACTCCTCCAATGAACCTCAAGGGAAGAGATGAAACTCCTAAATAGGAATTCCAATCACAATCCTCCAGTAAACATCAGAGAATGGTATTTGTCTAAGAAAACAAATACTTCAGAAATATAATTCATCAACAACCTCTTATTGTGTCTTCTCCTCCTTTTTATAACATGAGAAATCCTTTGCAAATCCTAAACCACTTTGATGAGTCACCCCTCTTCACATTAGAGGCTCTCTTCTAGAACTACATAGTCCATCTTGGAGATGCATTGAACCTAGACAACGTAGTTTATTTGGTCAAGCTGGACCCAATCTTTGGCTAAACCCTCTTTCACACCTGCAAGTGATTATTTGCATAGCCCACATTTGTCTTTGTTCACATGGGCATTGATTTATTAGGAGTTTTACATGTCCTCCTTTATTCATTTATTCATAAAACATAAAATAAATCAAAATTTAATGTCTCCTCTTAGCTAAGGCTAAGTAGCGACATTACAAAAGGTGAATGAATCCAACTCTAAGAGATATTGTGAAGGAAGAAGTGCAAAAACTCTTGGATGCCGGTTTTATCTATCCTATTTATAACAGTCAGTGGGTCTCTCCATTAGTACTTGTAACTAAGCAAGATGGAAGATGGTGTATTTGTATTTATTATTGAGAATTGAATAAATCCACTCTTAAAGATTACTTCCCTCTCCCTTTTATTGATCAGGTTTTTGATACCCTTGCAAGAAAGAAATATTTTTCCTTTTTGGATGGCTTCAACGGTTATAACCAGATACAAATTACCTGAAGATCAATATAAAACTACTTTTACATTTCCTTGGGCTACATTTTCTTATAATGTGCTCCCCTTTGGTTTATGTAATTCCTCGGCTACCTTTCAAAGGGTAGTCCTGGCCATTTTTGCTGATATAGAATTTGTAGAAATTTATATGGATAACTTGTCTGTGTTTGGTGATTCTTTTCAAGAAGCTCTCAAAAATTTGGAGAAAGTCCTTCTTCGTTGTCAAGAAGCCCATCTCACTTTGAGTGACAAGAAATTTAGATTAATGTGCAAAGCGGGAGTGGTACTTGGCCATTTGATTTCCGATAAATGTATCCAGTTTGATTAAGCAAAGATTGAAATCATTTTGCATCTTCCTGCACCCAAAACTCAAAGGGAAGTAAGAGGTTTTTTAGGACATGCCGGTTATTATAGAATATTCATTGAAAATTTTTCGAAGATAGTTGCTCCTCTTTTCCAACTTCTAGCTAAGGATAGTGAATTTTCTTGGTCCACAGCTTGCCAATAGTCTTTTGAAACATTGAAGGAAAAGTTGGTACAAGCACCAGTTTTGCGAGGTCCTAACTGGTCCCTGCCTTTTCACATTTTCTCTGATGCTTCAGATTTGGCTATTGGCATAGCTTTGGGACAAGAGGAAAATAAGCAATCCTATGTTATTTACTATATTAGTAAGAATTTGTCTTATGATGAATTGAATTATACAGTTGCAGAGAAAGAGTTTTTAGCTGTAAATTTTGCAATTAATAAGTTCGGGCACTATATTATAGGATATGAAGTATTTGTAAATACTGATCATTCCAAAATTAAATATTTGATGAAAAAACCATTGACAAGCGATAAAGTGACTAGGTCTTGCTATTTTTGTAGGATTTTAATGCTACAATTGTTGATAGACTAGGGAAATCTAATGTTGTAGCAAATTCTCTTTCTATATTAGGTAATCCTAGTGAAGAAACTCTTGTTAATGATGATTTTCTAGATGAAAATATTTTTTCTATGTCCACAGATTCTCCCTAGTTTGTTGACATTGCCAATTATTTAGTCATTGTAAAAACACCACCTCACTTGTCTGCGCATGAAAAGCGGAATATTATTAAGAAAAGTGCTGCATATTCTTAGATTCAAGGAGGTCTCTTTTACATTGGTCCAGATTTGATTATCCGTAGATGTGTGAGAGAGGAGGAAGTTTTTGATATATTTAAATCTGCTCATGATGAACCTTGTGGAGGCCACTTCGCTGATAAGCGGACTGCATATAAAGTATTGCGTGTTGGATACTTTTGGCCTTCGTTGTTTAAGGATGCCAAACAGTATGTCAGATGATGTGATAGCTATCAATGAATGGGGTAGCCTAATCAAACCAATGAAATGCCTTTATGTCCCCAAGTTATGATTGAGCCATTTGAAAAATGGGCTATTGATTTTATAGGGCCAATAAATCCAACATCATTAAGTAAAAATCATATTTTGGTTTGTATAGATTTCATTAGAAAATGGGTAGAAGCTAAAGCTGTTTCTTTTGCTACAGAAAAAGTTGTTGATTTTATTTTTACTGAAATATTTACTAGATTTGGTGTGCCTAGAGAAATTGTTTCTCACAAAGGTCCATAGTTTATTTCTAATCTGGTACAGGGTGTGATGGAGAAATACAAGATCTGGCATAGGAAATCCATGCCATATCACCCGCAAGAAAATGGCCAGGTGGAATCTACAAACAAAGTGATCGAGTCCATTCTTACAAAGACAGTCAATATGAATTGAAAATACTGGGCTGAAATATTACCACAAGCTTTGTGGGCATACAAAACCACTTGGAGAAATAGCACGAGACATACACCATATGAGCTGGTATATGGAAAATAGGTTCTGCTACCAATTGAGTTCCATATCAAAACTTTCAAAACTATATCTCAGTTAGGACTAGATCTCTCTGAGGCACAACAAAAATGTATTCTCCAATTAAATGAATTAGATCAATTTCGTAGATATGATGTTTAGCAGAACATACTAATTCAACAACAACGCAAAAGGTTGCATGACAATTCTAATCAGAAAAAGAAATTTCAACCAGGTGACTGGGTACTCCTTTATGATTCTAGATTTAAAATATTCAAAGGGAGGTTCCATACACATTGGATGAGACCTTATGAAGTGATCCTAGTATTCTAAAATCGAGCAATATAAGTTAAAACTATTGATGGACAAAATTCAATATTCTTGGTAAATGGACATAGATTAAAGAAGTATTTCCAGTCACTTGCCAAGAAATATTTTACACAGCAAGTCCAACAGCAATTTGGGATGGTAATGGTGAATGGTAATAACAACCTTTTGAAGATGCGAATCCTTTTTTCTCTTGAAAATTTAAAAAAAATACCCAAAAAAGATAAAAAAATTAATAAAAAAGTAAAGAAAAAATATTTTCCTGTAATTGTGAAAATCAGTTTGTTGGCATGATTGCAGAAGGGTCAACCTGAAAAATAGCTTGTTGGTAGGAAGATAAAAAATTTCTAATAAAAAAAGAATGTTGCTTGATCTTTAGATATGCTAGTGACCACCCAGTAAAAGCAGGTTCAGCAGGACCAACCTTTATACATTGTGGAAATTAGCATGGATATTTTTATTCAAGAAACACTTAATTATCACTGCATTTATTTTTCTTGCACCAATGCAGGCAGACCTTCCAGAAAATTTTTTGCCTTTATTTATATCCCATTTCGTAATATTCCCTCGTTTTTCTTCTTTAAATCCCAAAATGATTAACCTTCCCACATTCTTCTGAATTTACCCTACCCGCTTCATAAAATTCCCACTTTAACCTTGAATTTTTTTCCCTATCCCACTTCTGTTTATCCCCTCTTGTGGTACTATTCTTGGAATCGATGTAAAAAAATTCCTTCCATTTTGAAATTTTCCCCTTTCCCACTTCTTTTTTCCCTCACGAATTCATTTCAGGATCTCATACACAAAGAGCGAAAAGGTGCTCTGAAGCATCAAGAAAGGGTGAAGAAAATTTACAGTATCAATTGAGGAAGCCATATTAGAAGTCCAACCTATATTTTACTTAAATTCCTTGTTCTTTTTTTCAGACAATATACTTGCACTAGTGCAAGCATATCATCCTATATAATAATACAAGCATAATGGTACCAGCAGAACAACATGGTAAGTGGTGTAAACAGATCGGTGCAAGCATGCACCTTGACAGAAGCAGAGTACAATTTGTTCTTTTCATAAGTATATGTCATAGGAAAGTGGTCATCATGAAAGCTTACAAGAAGCCTTTTCACTTATTTAAGGAGTACTTGTGCTATCATATTAACTAGGAGAAAATTATTTATAGTACAAGGTGTTTTTAGTTAAGAATCATGATCATTTTTTAATAAATGCTAAAGTTCTTTTTTGAATTATGAAGGATTTTGGAAATGTTTAACCATTGCTTGGATATAATTACCCTTTCTGCCATGATCCTAAACGTCCTTCACTTATAATGATTGCCTCACCTAGCCATTAAAAACACCGTCGCAAGTACCAATCCCGCACGATTTCAAACATGTCGCGCATCCACAGCTATTTTGGTGGAATAGATCAGTTATAAGACAGAAGGGATGGTGAATGGTTGGACCCCTATCTATAAAGAGCCAAATTTTCGGGTATTGCATGCAATTTTCAAACTGTTCATAATTGTTAAGTATCGATGCCGCCTATTCAATGTGAACCTTCATCTCTCAGTGAGGTATATCAGACCGCTAAGTTTCACAATAGTCTTGCACTATTGTGAGACTCAGGATTTCTTCAGTTTTTGTAGAAATTTGACGGGCACAACAACTAATTGGCCCTACAGTTTGTAAAGATTTTTAAAAATGACTGTGTAAAAATTGGGCCCCTGAAATTTAAGGTCACGGAAGAATCGATAGTAGCAGTGACGGGCTTGCAAAACACTAGTGAGCAATACTTCAAAAATCAGAAGCTCGAGAGGGAGTGCTGGAAGCGTTTCATCATTGATAAGAATATGAAGGTAAACTGGAAGAAAGGAGTTCCATGCAGTGCCCTGCTGGGACAGTGGTAGGACCTCCTTTTTATCCTCCAGAAATTAGTGACTTGTGAGGGAAGATATTCCCTCAGTTTTGTGTATCATTTCAAGATGTTGCAGCATTTCGAACCTGGCCAGCACATCTAGTGGAGGACGGATTTCCCTTATTTTTTGCTTAGAATCTTGGAAAATATGGCCAAGAGTGTGTAGGGTGCATGAGAAGACCAGGTCGATAAGAAGCTATATCACTGTGGCGTGATGAAGATTTTGGTTCAAAAGCAGTTGGAAATAAAAGGTATGACTTGGGAGGCATTGTTAAAACAACTGCATAAGAAGATAGATACCAGAAAGAATACAAAGACCCCCGCTAACACAAGGAAGTGTCCGAGTGTAAAGGGAAGTCCTTCTTGCACTAGTGAAAAAAGGAAATGACCCGGGAAGTCAACAGAAGAAAAGGGCCCATATCCAAAGAAAAATAAGACAACTAGTACACCTGTTGAAGAAACTCCTCTGATGCCACCAGTACATGAACAAAACCCCAAAGAAGATGATTTCTTGTCAGTCCTTGTGGATGCAGCAAAATATGTAGAGGTAGAGGATGACACTCTATTGGACGATTTCATTAAAGCAGCCCAGAAAAAGAATGAAGAACCTAGTGCAGAACCACAGTACCCATAGAATGTTGAATCCCCTCCTGCACTAGTGCAAGAAGAAGAAGAAGAAACAAAATTCCAAGAAGAAGAAGAAGAACCAGAAGGGAAAGAAGAAGAAGAAGAAGAACCAAAAGAGCAAGAATAAGAAGAAGAAGAACTGGAAGGAGAAGAAGAAGAAGAAGAACTGGAAGAGAAAGAAGAAGAAGAGGAAGAAGTGTTTACTGAAACCCCGAGGGATACTGAGGTCCCTGAGGAAGACATAGCCCCTGTCGAGACAAAATATAAAGAAGATTTGGTAACTCCTATTGCTTGGGTAGTTGAACTGGAGCTTCAAATGCAGAACTTAGAGCAGCTCATAGTTAAAGCGCAGGATGAAAAGGAACATAATAAAGAATAATTAATAGTGGAGATCCATAAAAGGAAAGGAGAATTTAGAGTATGGAAATACTGAGTTGCGCAGTGTTTCAAACTACTTAGAAAGGTGACAAAGAAACTAAAGAAAAGCAAAAATAAGACTTTTGAAACATTACAGGCTGATGCTAGTATGACAGAGTAGGATTGAGCTACAATACTCAAATTTTTGAAGGTTTTTTGCAGAGGTAAAGAGTTGTGTGAGGACACACAACAACTTAGTTATTGGAGGATGTTATCCGCATAATTTTCTCTATTTTTACCATTTTCGCCTTCCTAAATCATAACCATTTACCTCTGTTTCACCTCTTTTATGCACCCTCATCTTGCACTAATCCAAGCATGGTGACATATTTCGTATAAACCTTTATTATTCATGTTTTAATTCAATTTATCATTAATTAAATATTTATTAAATTATTTCTTACTTTTAAATCACTTTTGTAACTTATCGATACCTCCAATGGTTATTTGATAGTTAGAGTGCTTACCGTGACTATTGATCGTAGTGCAGGATCAAATCTTGCACCATTGCCAGCACAACAGATATTCGTAGCAGATACGAACCTCCTTGATCACCACCTTGTCTTGAGCACCTTCAGCCATGAAAGCATGATTGATCCAAAGGCAGCCAAGACCGAATCCATGAAGGGCGAAAAGCTGGAGATTAGCTATGACTAGTTTTATTGGCTGCCTAATTTTGAAGGTCGACTACTAAATTCTGCGATGGTTATGTCATCAGTTGAACGATTTGTTTCAGCCTTTGGCCAACATATATATATAATGTAAAATGTAAGTAGGACTTAGGGAGAGTTTTTTAGCAGAGTTTTTAGAGAAAATTTTGATAGGCAGTAACAGGTTGTTTTGTCATCACCCAAATCTAGGTTGGACATTGTATTAATGCATATATCCGCTTGAATGAATTAATAAAAGGGAGCTTTTCCTCATGTTTTAGAAATTGTGTTTTTCTCTTTAAGGTGATGAATTCACTAATTTACTGAGAAGAATTTTAACTTAAAAGGGAAACGCGCTTGTTGGCTAGGGCTCAGCCAACCCAACATGTTTACCCCATTTTTTGTTTCTTGTAATTCATGTTTATATTGTAAAAGTGTGATTTAAATTTCATCACATGTATTCCTGCCTGAGTGAAAATGGATTCGTTGTGTGAAGTAGATACATTTTCTTTCCCTACAATTTACTTTCTTGCACTTGATTTTAAATTTGTTTTCCTCCGCCTGGTACAAGTAGGAGAAACAAACCTGCACCATTGCATGTTGGCGTGATATTTCCTTTTCCTGCAATTATGTTTAATTGGTTTTTCTTCCTGGTCCAAGTAGGAGAAATGAACCTGCACTACTGCACATTGGCGTGATGCAGCAAGCTTTCTTATTCTACTTTCCGTAATCTTCTTTCTTCCTTTAAATGCTTATGATAGGATAAATGATTGTTTGTTTATTTCTACATTTTGAAACATTCACTTTTATGTGTGCAATTTGATTCGATAGTAAACTAGCACTTGCAATAATTGAACACTCATTTTAAGGATTAAATGCTAAGTGTAGGAAGCTCTGATCTGGTGCAAGAACCAATTTCTTGCCACAAGATCTGAGTGCTCTGAACCTTGAAAATTTTGAGCCCTTGCATGAAGTAAAAAGCCTTCAGTAAAGACACTATTTATACCTTCTAGATAAATCTCTGATCCTGCACTAGTGCAGCACATATTAACGTAAGAAGGAAATCTCTAAAGAAGAAGGTTTAAGGGCCCATTTAACGAGACTGCTAAAGTGTCTCTGCTAAATGAAAACACACACTCAGTAGATTAAACAACCGTTAGTGGGAGTGATTGCCTTTTATCTTTAATTCTCTCTTGCAAATGCATACCTCCTTGTTCTAGTCTTAGATTATTTTTGATGGTTCAAGTTGTCTTTTTCTATTTTTATTTGATTATAAAATATTTCCTTTAAAGAAATTAGGGATTTACATTAGGAATATTCATACCATCTCTGGCATTTCCTGTGCTTCGTCTCTAAGTTTACGAATCCCTCAGGTTGAAAAATTAAGTGTTGAGGAGTTTTCTTAAATGTAATTCCTGCACCCAATAGAGTCCATGATTTCATCCTTCACAATGCCATGTTAGACTCCATAGGATCTCACAATCTCATGCCCAAATCCATAATGAACAAGTTTGGATTAGAAATTACCTACCCATATCACGACCTTTACTTCTTTCATTAGGGTAGAGTGAGTTGTCTTGGTCTCATTAAAGACTTCGTAGTGTCTCTTGATCAGATTCCCTAGAATCATTTGTTGATGGATGTGGTTGTGGCTGATATCCATCCAAGGTACAGGATATCACTCTCATGATCATGGGGAGCAATGTTGAAAGAACTTTGCAGCTCAATTTCTCTTATGCTACTATACTAGTGTTTGGTTAACGCATAAAATTGTATCGGGGAACGAAGATGAAGTATATGATTAGCATCAAAGATAAAAAATATAATCAACCTATACACTCTGTACATACTGAATTAGAGTATTTTATTTTATTTAATCATGATAGTTCAGTTGATGTAGATAGTCAGCTAGTAGAGAATGAGGAAATTTAAGAAATTTCAGGTAGTGTTGGAGAAGTTTTCAATGCATAAAAGATGGAACATAAAGTGAATGATTTGCAGCCTAGTTCATGAGACGAGAATACTATGGAATTATTGAAAGTAATATAGCATGCCGAGACAATAGATCAAAAAACAAAAAATGAAGGTTATCCATTTTCGAATAAAGAAAGGAGTCTTTGGATTATCGATTTCGACGGAGCAGTCGGAAAGGAAGGAGCTGGAATATGAAGTTGGATTCATAGCAAAATGAATCATTCATGCAAAATTCCTCCTAATTTCTGTTGTTGTTCATATAAACTTGCTTTCAATTTTTCAAATAATGAAGCCGAATATGAAGCTTTGATTGTCGGGCTTAATATTCTTAAGAAGTTAGGGGCTCAAAAGATTTCAATTTATGGTGACTCCAAGTTTATAATAAAATAGGTAAAAGTGGAATATGAAGCCAAAATTTCAAGAATGCGAACATATTGCAATGTTGTCTTAGATATTCTCAAAATTTTTTCCGAATATACTTTATTCGTGATTCCTAGAAATAAGAACTGCATTGCCAAATTTGTTGCTACTACAGGAAGAATGTTTATAATTATGATACATCCCAGCACGAAATATGAAATTAATGTTAAGCATCACATTCTTTTTTGGATAACCTTTGGCATTGGCAAGTGTTTGAAGGTGTCAAGAAAATTAACAATTTTCTATAAATGGAGGAGGATTTTGCCACTTCTCATATTGATGATGTATTTGATGATCAGAGAATTAATGAAACAGAATTAGAGGTGTTAAAAATGAATGAAAATTCCATTCCAAGAGGTCTTGTACCTTTGGAAGAGTGCTTTTTCAAGATGATTTCATGAAGAAACCGACAATGGTCCCTACTAAAGCAGGAGTTGAAGATATTAACATTGGCACAGCCGAGAAGCCCAAGATGGTGAAGTTGTCTAAATCCTTAACTCTGGAAATGAAAGGTAAGTACATAATGATTTTGGCTGAGTTTTCAGATGTGTTTGCACGATATTATTCAAATTTGAAGTTTTATGATAAAAATATAATTCAACACACTCTTCCTCTCAAGCCTAATAAAAAGCATTTCCGATAAAATCTTAGGAGGATCAATCCAAGATTGCTGCCATCGATTGAGAAAGAGGTAAATAGGTTGTATAAGGGTGGTATCATTACCCCTCTTTGCTTTTATAATTTGATGTCAAATCTAGTTCCAGTTATAAAAATGCAGGTGAAATCTGTTTGAGCATTGATTTCCAGAATTTGAACAAAGTTTCCTTGAAGGAAAATTATCCTCTCCCTAAGATGGACCACATCTTAAAAAGGGTAGTTTATGCCTCTATAATGTCATTTCTTGATGGGTACTCACTGTACAATCATATTTTAATGCATCCAAATTATCGTGAGAAGACATACTTTACAACACTGTTGGGTAATTTTATGTATGCCAAGATGCCTTTTGGGATGAAAAATGCAGGAGCCACATTTCAGTGAGCAATGGATATCTCTTTTGAAAATTAAAATGATATATTTTTGGTTATTTACATTGATTATTTAACATTTTTATATCAAAAATATGAAGATAGCTTGCATGATTTAAGGATTATTTTCCAAAGGTGTAGGAAATTCGATATTTCACTAAATTCGAAAAAGTGTTTGTTTGCTATAGAAGAAGGTAAGTTACTTGGGCATATACTATCAAAGGATCGCATTTGCATAGATCCCTCAAGAATTGAAGTAATCCAATAATTGTATTTTTTGAGAAATAAGAAATAAATCCAATCTTTTAATGGTAAGTTACCTTTTTTAGGAGGTTCATTCCTATCGTCGCTGAGAATTTATGGGAGATAAATAACATTTTATAGAAGGATGGTAACGGAAAGTGGTCTGAATATGCTAAGAGATATTTCAATTCAGTAAATTTGTCTTTGTCCCATTGACCAGTTTTGATGAACCCTGATTATACTATGGGTTTCATTATTTTTTCACTTTCTTCTGAGTACACATTGGTTGTTTTCCTAATGCCGAAGAAGGACCTAAAAAAAGAACATCCAATTGATTTTTTTAGTAGAACCATAAGGGATAAAACACTGAGGTACAAAATAATTGAGAAAAAGTCCCTGGCACTTGTGAAAGCTTTGAAGGATTTTTGGATGTACATTCTCCACTCCCATATTGTTTCCTATGTTCCAAATGCAGGAGTCAAAGAGGTTTTGATGCAACCTGATCTTGAAGTTAGGCACAGGAAATGTATTGCTGCAATTTTGGAGTATGATATAGAAATTAAGCCAATGAAGTTGATCACGGGACAAGGTTTGGCAAAGCTTATGGCAGAATCCAATTTTTGTGCTTTTTACATAAATCTCATCAATGCAATTTCAATGAAGAAGTGGTTGATTCAACACCTCAGGTATCAAATATTTTCAGTTCATCTCCTTGGTATTCGTACATTGTTGATGTACTTTAGCATTTGAATCTTGTTTTGGAAGTAACCGAGAGTAAGAGTAGATCATTCAAGTTGAAAGCTCTGAAGTATTGTATTCTTAATTATGCATTATTTTTGAAAGACCTGGGAGGAGTCTCGTTGAAGTGTTTAGTTGAAAGTGAGGCAAAGGAGGTAATGAATGATTTTCATAAGGGACATTGTGGAATTCATCTCTTTTGAAAGACCATAGAAAATAAAATATTGAGCATTAAATTTTATTAGCCGAGTTTATTTTCATATTTGTACAAAACTATCATGAGTTTCAATGAGTGTCATATTTTTCAGGGAAAGAGGAATTTTATACCGCTACCCTTTCAACAGTGTGGTCTTGATTTTATCAGTGAAATTCATGCTTAATCTTCATCTTAGAAAAAGTGGATCTTCACAAAAACCAATTATTTCAAAAAAATTATCGAGGCTATCCCCACTAGGCAAGCTACGTATGCAGTAATCATTCAATTTATTGAGTCTAATGTGTTGTCATGATTTTGTTGTCTGTAGAAAATAATCAGAGATAATGAAAATAATTTTATATCCAAGAAGATGATCAATTTCTACGACAAGTATTGTTTTTGTGTGTTTGGTGCACGAATGTATGAAATCACACTTGCTTAAGAGAGGTGGTTTTTCCCTCTTAAGTTATTTGTCACAGGCAGAAAATAGATGTAGTCAAGCAAGTTAGTGGAACATGCTAAAACATAAACATACTAGATAGAGAAATAGCATGCATATTCAAAAATAAAAACTAAACTAAAACTAAAACAAAAGTTCTAAATAGAGTAAAAAAACTTCAATAACCCAAACAACGATGCTTACATCCCCTCTTATTGAGTGCTGGTAGGAAATGAGGATAAAAATTTAACCCACATGCCAAGGGGCCCTTATAACTAGGTGTTCTAAGTAGAAATGCAAGGATGTCTTTACTTTTGAGCTGCCTTGGTACAAAGTCTCCCTCTCTCTACTATGGTGGACTGGAGTTGTTGGATGGCCAACAACTTAGTCCCCTCTATCACTACTCTGGATCACACACTGCTGGTATTTATTAGGGAAATTCTGGACATCATAACAATATACTCTCATGTTTTTCATCTCTTGGTGGCCTTTTATAGGAGGATTCAAATCATCCTTCCCTCTCCTTGTACATTGTGGATAGTGACCCAAGAGAGGAGGGTGATTCCATTGTGTGCCACATTTATTCCATTGTGTGCTCCCTTGAGCTCCTAAGGGGGTTTGGGCGGCTTTCCTTACGTGAATTCAAGTGTGGAATCAATGTCTTGGAGTGTGCCTTGTGGTCCCAGAAAGTGACTTCTGCCACTCTCAAGATTTCACGACTTTTTGAGTAAAAAGCACAAAATGTGTGCTTATCAAAGAAATTTGCACACAAAGGTGCATTTCATTATTTCTTTCTGTTCGCAATTTTATTTTTCCTTTCACACCTTAGATATTTTTAAATACTTTTTGATTCTCTAATTTCTTCCAACCTTGTAAATCCTTCTACCTGAAACTAAATAATGTCACCTTTTATTATCTGATTTTCTAGTGATAATAGCTTCCCCCTAATGTGTGAGTTCTAGGAAGAACTATATAGTTGAAATACATTATAGTTTCTTTTCTATATAATGTGTCAAGAGAGAGAGAGACCTACGTGTAGCTCAGAGTTGGAGACACCCTACACTGGGTCAAAGAGTGACCATGTCCTATGGGATATAATACAATATATACAAATTTTCTACGAGGCAGGCATGTCCCATGCTCATGATGCTTTGGCTAGTTAAAAAACTCTATTTGACAGATACATATTCTATCTTTAGCAATAGTATGGTAGTGATGTTGGTTGATGATGATGAATGTTGATGCCCTCAGGCGCAGTTTTTCTTTGAAAATAGGTGGAAACTGGTACCCATATGCGTAAAATTGGTATGGAATATAAATGCACATTTTATGCATAGGTGCTGGCTGGGACCTCCTCTGTAAGCATTGGTGACAAAGATGCTTATAAAGGCATGGGTGTTCAACAAATTTGATCAAAGTGCAATGGTTGTAAGGTACTATATCATCTTAACATGAAAGCTTGTGTTATAGTCAAATGTTAGGAGGATTGATGACATCTGTGGGAAATCGTGTCTCCCACAGTGCCACTCGAGGATACCCTTTTTTGGAGAGGGGTGATCCAAGGTACCCCTTCATTTTTGGAAAAGAGGTGTTGATGTCAACAAGAAGGAAGCCTCAACCGAATGAGGGGTCACTGATACGGAGGATCAGGATCCTGGATGTGATGTTTTTAACATAGGAATGATGGTGAGGGGTGACTGAAAATTGGTGATGGGGATTCAGTGGCCTGATGTTGGAGTAGAAAAAGAAACTTGGCGATAGTCATAACTATTTATGATCCAGAAAACCTTGGAGTCAGTAGGACTTCTAGGGTGGGTATACATAGGTAATGAATGTCATGGTAATGAGGGACTGCTTCTGTAGGAGAAAAAATGAATGGGTGGGTGGGGGATGTAGTGCATCGTTTACGGTCTTTATACACTTACCAAAAGAATAAAATAATGGGGTTTGGTTTGTACAAAAAACAAATATGGGTGCTCCAAAACATGAAAGTGTTCGCTCTTTGCTGATGTGATGAAGGTGTTTTTGCTAAGGTGGGGGCCCCATTTGTTGGTCTCATATGTGAGGTTGATGAAGTGGATGGAAAATATCACAGATGGGCTATGTTGATGGAGGTATTGGAGGCCAAATGCGAGGGATGGTAGTGCGCTTTCAATCTTCTTGTACAACCTAGTCATCCAGGAAAGGGGTTTTATTTCGTTATGGTAAAACTTGAACTGAAGCATGGCATGAGAATCAAGATGAGGTGCTTCCCGGACTATAGTGGTATGGCCATGGCATCACTTTGTTTGTGATATATAATCTACTTTGGGGGAAGAGCGACATGGAGAGGAGGTTCTACTGACCAACAAGGATGCTTATCATGTGCAAGGTGAGGTGATGATAAACATGGTCGGGTGTGTTTGAAGCAATGGATGATTTCTGATGGAGAGATGATTTCAGGATATGCAGATTTTTTTTGGGACTCTTTCATGCTGGGGGTAGAATGATACTTGCTCTAGAACTTTGAGTGGATGGAGTTGTGGATGGTTTGCATACTACTTGCAAAAAAACTACCCCAAGTGAAAGCATCTTCTTTATCCAAATATTATTGAAAGAGATGCGCTTTAAAAAGAAGATGAGAGATGGAATACCTACTGGCGCTAAAAAAATATTTTTTAAGGGTGAAAATGTGTGGCACCGCCCTTGGTTGTTATGAAGTTCTGATCCTGATTTTACACATTACTACTACCTAGGTGACCTTGGGCCAAAGACTTGATCAGATCATCTGCTGTAATCAGTGCGTGTGGTAACTCAAGAGAATGAGGTGACCAGGTTCCCCCATCCTTGGTAGGCTTATGATGGATTGGGGGAATCTCTTCTATGGGAGCTTGCGTAAGTGCAAGGCTAGATCCATTTTTAGGATGGGAAGTTTCTTGTTGGTGGAAATTGTGCCTAGTGCAGGGGTTCCTGAATGTTTCCATTAGAGAGCATGCCTCTGGTTCATGGTTATGGCCAGTGAAAATGCTGCATGGTACGACTATGGCAACTGAGTATATTGGGTGGGAATCAACAGTACTCTTTGTACCAGATATGGGGTGTTCATCGTGCTCAGTTGGTGGCATGACGGGGTACCAACATCGTAGTGCTTCTGAGTCAGAGCAGGTGGTGACCACATGATTGGGCATTTTACATAATGCACATGCTGGTCTTCATTGAAGAGAGTGGTTGGGGGTAACTAAGGGTTCCCTAATTGGTCACTTTTCAACTGTCAGGAAGAGGATGGAACAGCTTGTCACATATTCTTGGGTTTTCGAGTTGTTCATAGATTCAGAGTCTGCACAATATTCTTAGGAGAGTTGGACTATGGTTGAGTGCAAACTAGCCAACGCTAAGCAGAATCAGGGGATATAGTGGCAATTTTCTAGAATGTGGTTGTCGGCACATAAAGAACATGTGAATTGCGCTACCCAAAAACCAAAATAATAAACACGATCTATAGGATACCATCTATGGATGAGTTCCAGGGCTACACATTGTTCGATGAAGTGACCACGTTCATCGCACAATGTGCAACGCATGATAGTACGAGGAAATATGAACATGACTCTTTCTACTGATTGTTGTTCCTCCTGTAAGTAAAGGATGCTACGAGGTTCATCTCCAGATGAATGGGTGGAGGGATTCTCTTGGTAGGATCGCTCGATGGCATGTAAGGCATCCCTATATCGCGGGATTTATAGGCAATGATGGGTATAGTGCCCATAATTGTTGCATATAGCGCATGAGTGATTGGTACGCAATGATTTGCATTGACCCTTGGTGGTAGATTCCTTTTTACGGGAATGTAGTGTCGCCATATCTACCATAGAGCTAAGGAGAGGTTTTAATTGATCTAGTTATGGGAATATGTGGGTAGGGTGCCCTACTATGTCACATATGGTGTAGCTTGGTGATTCCCATTGCATGGTGGGAGTCTCCACCTTCTTTCCTTTTCTTTCGGTTTTCTTAGTCATAATCATCAGTTTTACAATGGGAATTTCCTTTGCAGGGTTGTTTTCGGTAGTTTCCTAAATGGGTGGGGCCTCCTCGGGACTGAGGGGCACTAACCCTGTAGTCATGATGTGTGTGGCTCTCGTCCTAGTAGGGGGAAGAGGTACCTAAATAGTAATGAAAAAGATATGTTGGGTAACACCATAGTGGCCAAGACTTGCTAGGATATGAAGCTAGCTGGGGGTAGAGGAAAGGGGTTTCGAAGGTTGCATAGGCTATAGAGGTTGTCATGGCCAAGGAGTCAGTGCCATTACTACTTGTCTCCATGTATTGACTAGTTTTGGTGCCTTATATGGAAATCATGCACACCAAAGCCCCTGTGACATCAAGTGATGACTCAGGTATGATAGGGGGATCTCCTAGGAATGACCCTAGGATGGACGACGGTTTGAACTTGCTGAGGCCATATTCTTGGTACTTTATAAGCGCATCCAAAGATGTGTCTACATAGGGTAGAATGACATTGATACTTGTTAGGAGTCGGTTTTCTTTATGCATGAATTGGTCGACAGTAATGATGCGGTCCTCATGGGGGAACATCATAGTTCAGAAGATGGAGTAGGTGATGACTGACATGGCGTACATATAACTCTGGCCAAGAAGTATAGTTCAATTGGGCATCCAAGAATTCAATCTCTATAAGGACCATGAATCTAGCGAAGCAGACCCAGATGTTTTGGTAGAGACCAAAAGGGGCTGAAGAGCGACCTTCATATGCTCTAAGCATGATGTCTGATGGCTTCAGTTCAGGGGATCCTAACTTCTGTGACATGTTCTTTGACATGATACATGTGGATGCACCTTTGTCAATGATACATCGGTGAATGGTAATGTTTTGAACTGATACTGGTATCTGAAAAGAGACTATTGAAGGAAGCCTAAGGGTTTCTTTGTCTAAATAAAAAGCCATTAGGCATGAATCGATAGGGTCAATGGCACCTAATGTGAAAATTAAGGCTTTCTGCTACTTTGGGCAGGACTATAATACCTCCAAATTTGACATAGCAGCGGTCTATTGACATAGATCATCCACAATGCTATATTTTTGGGCTGTTTTGGAATAGTTTCTTGCTCACGTAGTTGGTCCTTTAGCCATCTTTGGAAAAAGTCCAATAGGCATCTTTGATATGGTCAAAGGTGTTGTTGGTGAACAAGTACTAGCCCTTGATGCATTGGTGTCTGGTGGGGTGTCGTAATTTTGATTATGTGTCTTAAAAAAAATTTCCTCACCAGTCATTTGGATTCTGTGGCTCTTCAATGACTACTGTCTGCTGGGAGGATCCCCCTCGTCCATGGTTACTCGATAGCTTCTTCAACTCAGGGAGGTTGGAGAGTGGTGAGTGAAATGGCTGTACTCACCACAAATCAAATAGAAGTAGTTTGTTTGAAGAATTTTCCTTTTGTTCTACCTCTGGGAGTTGCTTAGCTCATAGTTTTGATTTTAGTTGGAGTTGCCTCCAGCATAAGATTGTGGAGGGCGTTGTTGATTATTTCCCCCTTGTCCGGGATTTCCTTTAGGCTTATTTTTTCCTTTTTTCTCAACCGCATTAGGAGGATAATTTGGATTCTCCTTTTTATATGGTTGGCGCGGTTGGTTTTGGGAGGGTTGCACAAAGTTCACCTATGCATTTTTCAGCAAGGGCAGTTCTTATGTTGGGGACTAGGCATATTGCGGTCCCTGGTTTGTAAATGGTTGCCAAGCGGGAGCTCTTTCATCAACATGTATATTTGGGTACTGGGTCCCCTGAGCTGGAGGATAGGGTCCTCCATGCTGATGCTGATACAACGATGACCTACTGGTAAAATTTTACAGAGGCATGTGATGAATTTCGTAGTCGAGTTGTGGTATGTTTTGGGAAGAATCATACGTGTAACCAGGGTATTGAACATTGCTACTTAGCTAGTTTTGGATAAATGACCCAATTAAACCATCTGTAGATTTTGACGCGCCTGGAAATTCCTTGTAACTTTGTAGGTGTGGGGCATTTGATAGGATATTTTAAATATACCTTGACTGCGTATATATTAGCTTGAGCTATTGGGCCTTACTGATGGCATCCTCTTTGGATATGGGCTTTTGTTGCACCACATATTTCAAAATCTCTGCGGTGTGACTTTTCAGGAACAGGTCTAATAGAACTCGATCGTTGAGTTTGGCTTTGCACAAACTATGACATTGCTCCAATTCATGGAGATGGTCTGAGATATGGATGGCGGGGGTTTTCCTAAAGTGGGTCAGTATTTCCATTTCAGAATCGTGGTGGATGGGTAACTGAAAATAGGTCAGGAATGCAGTGGCGAGGGTGCTAAAGGTTCCATGTGTAGTAGAGGGTTTCTCCACATACCATTTTGCTACTACTCCAGTTAAATTGCATTGAAATAGTCTTAGTCAAATAGTATCATCAACAATGTTGTTTGATGAACACCACAGGTCGAAAGTCATAACATGATTTCCTGAGTCTTTCGCTTGCTTTCTTTTGAACTTTGGAATGTTTGAAGGGAGATTCGTGGGCATGAGAGGCCTGATCTGGATTTATGCAGGAACGTAACAGAATAAACACATAACCATAAATACAGAGATGCAGCGGAAATAATGCGTCATTTCATTAATAACAGAAATAGACATAATGGAAATAGAATAGCTAGGGTGCTGGTAGCGAATATCTGAGAAGAGATGTGATGGTTACAGACCTCTGAACTATGTTACAATGAGGCTCGAGGGCCTATTTATTATTGAGAAACAATGTAGAATCCGAAACGTCCAAAAACCTAACCGTAGGAGATGAGGCGCCAAAACTGTGGGCGCTCGTTTGGGTAAATTGGTGGTTAAACTTCCCGAGGGCGTAACTTTGGCACCCGATATCCATTTGATGTGTTCAATAGCTCGCTAGAAATATCTATCCAAGGACCACAACATGAAATTCGCTAGTAAAATGATGCCCAAAAAAACGTCGTTTAGGGCCTCAAAACGGCTCCGGAAGTTCAGGACCCGAAAAACCACTAAAAATAGTAAGTTTTGTTGCAACTTGAAAAATGAAAGAACTGATGATGGGGGTTCAAATGGAATAGGTGGGTGGCCACCAATATCCACCTGAATCATTAAGCCCCCAAAACGGCTCCGAGAGTGGAGGACCCGAAAACCTGCTAAAAATAGTAAGTTGTGATGAATGTGAAAAGCTGCAAGAATTGATGGTGCTGGTCCAAATGGAATAGGTGGGTGGCCACCGATATCCACCTGGATCAAGGCCATATCGGGTTGTGTGCAATGGGGTCATTTGTCAACTTGGTTAAATCTGGTAGATTTAACGAACCTAGAAAAGGTGACTCGGAGGTTGTATCCATTGCGACTTATGAAAACATAATGTTCTGGTTAGGAATAATGTTTTCCTCTGAAGGAACCTACTGTTCGTTCAACTGGCTTCTCGAATGGGTAGTACTCCTCTGCCCGCCAGGGGTTGTGGGAGGAGTGGTGTGTAGTGACCCTGTGGGGGTATTCACCATCATGGCATTAGGAGACTGACTAGGGTTCCCAAATAAATATGCCCCAATAAAGGATAAACCAATAATGGTGGTTGTGTTTCATCTTTGATGCCTAAATGGCAAAAGACCTGGAACCCCTCCCATTAATGGGGGGAGGTCCAAAAGCCATATAGATCGACGAGGTCCCTCTGGGTCCATTCTAGTGTCGACTAGGTATGTATTTTGAAATATTTGAGAGGATAGATAGTATAATCAAAGAAAATTTCCAATTGCATACATAAAACAAAGAGAAAATAAAAATAAATTTTCCCTTTAGATTAATCCTATGTGATTAGTCAATCAAAAAATATGGTTTTTTGTTTGTTTGCGTATGATACAAAAATACTAGAAGACCTAATCATCCTCACATGCTCAAATGAAACTGGGCCTTGATAATATATCTTGTGAATGCTAGCACAACATCCCAAAGGAACAAGTGATGCCCTTAGTTAACCGAAGAAAATCCACCAAGGTAAGGGTAAAGGATCTAGTGGTTTCCTACACCGTCACCTGTAGGGAAAGGATGCCCTAATTTTGGCCACTAATTACCACCCTCCCACGTGATCGTTTGAGTCTTGGTCTCCTTGTTATTTTAGCTAACAGTACCGAGTATCAGCTAGGTTAGGTAGCCCCAACTGATACCACACTCACTGCGCCTAAGCCTAACCTCCTCTGAATTGGGTCTCTGCCACGCTCGGGTTTTATTTTCTATGGGATGATAAGTGGATTTGAAATTTCCCTAAACAATCAACTTCTATGTTTCATGATAAAGAATGACCAAGGCAGCTTATTGGATGCCTACCCCCTTGATCCTAACTTAGACTATAAATTATTTTGTGGCCCCTCTGGGGAGAATTTAGTGAGTTTTGTTAAGTTGGTTTTAGGTGTATTTACTTTCCTTAGGGTGTGGATTTGTGTGAGAAAAAAGAGAACAAGCACATAGTTTAAATGTGTGGATATGCGATGATCCTTTTCAAAATCCCCCATTCAAACTATGTTCTATTGTTCCTTGCTCAAAAGAAAAGCATGCGCAGATATGGGTTGCTTTAAATTTCCTAGTTAATCAATGTGATCAACTATAGGGAGATGATGAGTTTTGAATAGAGAGTGTTCATATGCTTGCCTAGGATCACCAGAGGGTGCAAAGGCAGTGGATATTACTTGCTCTTTTATCGACAATTCGATCCTGGTCCGGAAATCCTAGTGCAAAAATTGAACTAAACTAATTAATTTTACACTAGAAAAAGGAACTAGCTAAGCATGCAGGGAGTTTAGCCACTTTGGCAAATTATCTTGGTGTTTTTGTACCCAAATTTGAAAAACATAGATTACTTTGGAATGCAAGTTAATTTTCCTCCTACTTAAACTATGTGTTAACTTTGCAAAAGTCAACTTGAAATAAAACTAACACCTAGTCTACTAAAAGTAGCTAAGACTGACATTTAGCAAGTTGTACGGCACCTCAACCAGTGCTCACAGATGTATTATGGAATTATAGTCACTTTTACAAGAAGGAAATAGTGGAGAAAATTCCACTTCTGGTTTTTTCACTCAAAAGGTTGTAACAAATGCAATTTCTACACACAGGTCACCTCTGAATGCACGCCCTGTGCACGTTTGTTTCTGACAAATGTCTGCAATTTTCATGTAGAGTAATTTTTCAAAGCTCTTATGTTTCATTATGTCACTAGGAATGAACCAGGTAGTGAGAAGAGAAAGGGAGAGATTCCAACCCAAATCGATACAAAATACGGAGGTCTATGCAAAGAGGCACAACCACATAAACTTGGAAATAATAGTCAATGGAGTCGCCAATCTCATGTTTGTGTGTTTGATGCACGACTGTACGAAATCAAAATTTCTTAAGAGAGGTGGTTTTTCCTTCTTAAGTTGTTGGTCACAGGCAGAAAATATATGGAGTCAAGCAAGTTAGTGGAACATGCTAAAACATAAGCATACTATATAGAGACATAGCTTGCATATTCAAACATAAAAACTAAATTAAAACTAAAAAAAATATAAAAAAAAAGCTCTAAATAGAGTAAAAAAACTTCAATAATCAAAACAACGATGCTTACGTCCCCTCTTATTGAGTGCTGGTAGGGAATGAGGATGAAAATTTAACCCACTTGCCAAGGGGCCCTTAGAGCTAGGTGTTCTAAGTCCCGATGCAAGGATGTCTTTACTTCCGAGCTGCCTTGGTGGAAAGTATCCCTCTATCTACTATGGTGGACTGGAGTTGTTGGATGGCCCACAACTGAGTCCCCTCCATCTCTGCTCCAGATCGTACACTATGTAATATTCCCAATTAGCCAAAGCTAATTGAAATATTCAATTTTGTTTTACTTTTCTATTTCATGCATAAATGTGTAAAGGAGGATTATAAACTCCTAAAACAACAAATAAATCAATGCCACATATGAACAAAGCTACATATATGTTAGGTCACTATATTACTATTATAGTCCCTTATTATTGTTAGTGTAACCCCCTTATTGTTATTATTGTACCCCTGTAACCCCCATATTGTTATTATTGTGCCCATAAATTATTATTGTTAGGTTGGGTAGGATTACATTGTGGCCCCACTAGGATTACATTGTGCCCACATGGACTCCTATATATAGAAGGAGGTTTTGTAATTTGAATCATCCAAGAATTGTTCATTTATGTAATTTATTGGAGGTTTCCCCCTCAAAGTGGCTAATTTCTAAGGCATTTATATCTCTTTTCTTCTATTTCTGGAGCTGGTTTCACAACATTTGGTATCAGAGCTTTGGATTCTATGGTTTCGCTGCCCCAAACAATTCATCGTGTCATTTTCACTATAATTTTTTTTCTACGAAGGGTCAAAAGCTGAAATTTTTACAGTGCAAAGCTAAAATCCTGGGGAATATCATCAAAAAAATTTATAGCTTTATTCACAATATTTTCGGAGATATGATATGTGGAATGTAGGGCTTTTTGCATGCTCTTGAATTTCACTTAAACATGTCATCATGGAATTTTCGCTATAACTTTTTTTCTATGAAGTTTCAGAAGCTAAATTTTTTAGAGCATGAAGTCGAGATCCTGAGGAACATTGTCCAAAAATTTCTGAACTTGGTTCGCAATATGGGCAGAGATATGATCTGTCGAAGTGAGGTATTTTTCAGGCTCCCTAATTTCATCTCAAATAGGGGATCGTGGGAAAATCTTCATAACTCTCTCTCTGAGCATCGGATTGGAATCCTGTGAAAAGTGGCTAGAATTACATGGACTGTATTTTCCTATCTATAAATTTGAGAACCAAAGGAGAAAATAGTGACATGTGGCAAGTTGTACAAGTTTGCTCTACTGAACCAGTCCATACTTAGGTCATTGTGGGACATTGGACATAACTTTGTCTTGAAGAATCCAAATCAAGTCAGACCTATGTCATTTGAAATAAGCTTTAGAGGACTACTACACGACCAAATTTTGGATATTGAGGATCTTCAATTATATAGATAATTCAATTTCAATATAGAGCTCTGCAAAAGTAAGTAAAAGGTGTGTATATTTTTTTCCGAATTGCATAAGTCTTGTTTGAAGAATCAAGTTGAATTGATTCCAAGGGAATATTGTAGAATAGATATCAGTATTGGTTTCTAAAAATTCCCCTAAAAATAATTCAACAACCATTAATCCTTTAGAAGGCTCTACTATGACTCATGAAGACGAAGAATGGCAACATCACATATAAAAATTATGAGAGCAAGTGCAACAAATTTTGCTCTTACAAAGAGCAACAAAAAATGACATGGAAGTTTTGAAGAAAGGTGTGGAAACTAAGATGGATGGTTTGAAGAAAGGCATGGAATATAAGATATATGGCATGGAAGTTGGCATGGAATCTAAGATGGAGGACATGGAAGAAAAAATTAAAGACAACATGGAAAACATGAAGAATGATCTAAAAGTAGACATGGAACGTTTGACAAAGGTGATACAAGAAATGTATCCTAATGGTGAAAAGATAGTAGAGGAAACTCATGATGAGAACAAAATAAATGTTAATCATGATTTCATAAACTCTAATGTTGGCAGGAAGAACAACCATATTCCAAAAATGGATATGAGGACGTTTGATGGAAAGGATCCTATAACATGCATACTACAGATGGAGCAATATTTTGATCTCCATAATGTGCAAAACACAGAAAAGGTACATATTGCAACTTTACATTTAGAAAAAAATACATTTGTATGGTATCGATGGATTTTCTCTTGTAAAAAAATTGTCACTTGGTCAATTTTTATGGACGAAATGATATCACATTATTGGGATACAAAGAGAGACACCTTCTTTAGCCAATTGATAAATCTCAAACAAAAGGGTTTAGTAGGGGAGCACATTGAGGACTTCCAAAAATTGAATATAAGGGTAACTGATATTCTAGAGGAGCACAAGATTTATCTCTTCATAGGTAATTTAAAGGATAACATCCAACATGAAGTTCACGTTTTGGAACCTGATTCATTGGATAAGAAATTTAGGTTGGCAAGAAAAATTGAATGTAAAATTATGGCGACAAGGAAGCCTACCACTCACTTTTATAAAGAAGGAAGTGTTGCTATGTCTAGATTTCCACAACCTACAAGGTTGAAACCACAAAAATTGGAAGAAAAAAGAGAAAAATTGTTTTGCTACAGTTGTGATAACAAATACACTAAAGGTCATAAGTGTGCTGAGAAGAAATTATTTTATATAGATTTTGAAGAGGAAGAAAATGAACAAGAAGAGGATATACACCAGGAATCAACCCTAGAAGAGGAAGAAATGAGTCTGACCATATCATGTAATGAATTGGCAGGAATTACCACTCCTCAAATTCTCAAGGTAGAAGGACATATCAAGAAGAAAAAGGTAATAGTGTTGATTGATTCATGTAGTACCCATAATATTATTCATTGTAAGGTAGCCAAGGAATTGAATTGTTTCCTATACCCAGAATCATAATGTCAAGAGATGGTTGCAAATGGAGGAGCTATAAATATCTCTGGAAAATGCCACAATATCAAGCTAACCATGGGGGAATATGTATTGAATATTCCAATGATTTCCATTCCTATGGGAGGTGTTGATGTTGTACTAGGAGTACAATGGTTACAATCTTTGGGGATGGTAGCTTTTAATTTTCAAGAACTTTTCTTGAAATTTTTTTGAGAAGGAAAGGATGTCAAATTACGGGGTATTGCGGGGAAGACGGGAAGTATAATAAGCTCTAATGTTATTAAAAATATTCTAAAGAAGTAATAACGAGGCGTAATTGCACAATTATGCTCACTAGAAGTTCCAACATCAAAATCATCTATTTCTGCAAATCTCCAAAAAGTCTTGGACAATCATTCCAAGGTGTTTGAAACTCCCAAAGGACTCCCACCTATTTGTGATCATGATCATGTTATTCATTTGATTCCAGGAATTTTTCCTCTAAACATCTGGCCTTATATATATCTTTATGTCCAAAACATCAAAATTTAACATATGATTGCAAAAATGTTAGAGCAAGTATAATTCAACCTAGTCAAAGTTCTTTCTCTACTCCTATAGTATTGGTACACAAGAAGGATGGATCATGTTGCATGTGTCTAGATTATAGGGAGCCCAATAAGCTCAACATTAAAGATAAATTTCCCATTCCTATGATTGATGAATTATTGGATGAATTACATGGAGTAATTTATTTTACCAAGTTGGATCTTCATTCAGGATATCATCAAATTAGAATGAAGACTGAAGATATTCCGAAAACAACATTTTGAACTCATGAGGGTCATTATTAATTTTTGGTCATGCCTTTTGGCCTTACCAATACACCTTCTACATTTCAAGGGTTGATGAATTCCATTTTCAAACCCTTCCTTAGAAAGTTTGCGCTAGTATTTTTTGATGATATACTAATCTACAGACAGTCTTGGAAGGATCATATTCAACACGTTGACAAGGTGCTCAAACTATTGTAGGAGAATCAATTATATGCAAAAACATCCAAATGTTTATTTGGAGTACAAGAGTTGGAATATCTGGGTCATATTGTATCTCACGAGGGTGTTAAGGTAGACCCTAACAAAATTAAAGCCATTAAGGAATGGAAATTCCCCACAACCAAAAATCAGTTACGATGATTTTTCGTATTAACAGGGTATTATCGCAGGTTTTTTAAGAATTATGGGAGAATAGCAGCACCTCTAACAACATTATTGAAGAAATATGCATTTTCATGGACTCCTAAAGCAACTAAGGCCTTTGAACATCTTAAAGAGGAAATGTGCCCAGCACCGGTCTTAGCTACGCCAAACTTCACAAAAACCTTTGTTATGGAATGTGATGCCTCAGGAAATGGAATTGGTTTTGTTTTAATGCAAGAAGGAAGACCCATTTCTTTGGAAATCTGTCCAATTAAAGGAAAGTATTTATAGAAACCTATTTATGAGAAGGAAATTTTAGCAATAATGCCTGCACTAAAGAAATGGCGAACTTACCTAATGGGAAAACACTTCAAGGTAAAAACTAGCATGATAGTCTAAAACACTTTTTGGAACAAAGACTATCTTCAGAAGAGCACCAAAAATGGGTCACAAAGATGTTGGAATATGACTTTGAAATAATCTACAAAAAATGGAAGCTAAATGTTGTTGCAGATGCACTCTCAAGAAATAATGAAGATGTGGAAGCATTACTTTGTGCCATTTCTATTATCCAACCATATTGGATAACCAGAGCAAGAGATGAATGGAAGAAGGATGAAGAAGTGTGGACACTCATTCAAAATTTGCAGCAAGATCCTAGTACATCTGATACATTTAGTTGGAAAAATGATTCCTTATGGTACAAAGATTTCTTATATCTTTGTAAGAATTCCCAACTAAAACAAAATATTATTTTGGAATTGCACACTTCTCCTTTAGGAGGACACTCAGGATTTTTAAGAACTTACCACATGGTGAAGAAAGAATTTTTTTGGGATGGACTTAAATCTGATATTCAAAAGTTTTTAGTAGAATGTTGGGTTTGCAAGCAAACTAAAGTTGAGACAATTAAGACCCCGAGTCTTCTATAAAATTTATCCATTCCAAGTCAACGTTGGGAGGACATTTCAATGGATTTTATCATAGGTTTACCTAAGTCCCAAGGAAAGAGTGTCATCATGGTGGTAGTTGATAGACTTACCAAGTATGCATACTTATGTGCATTATCTCACCCATTTAAAGCAAGTACAGTTGCTACTACATTTATGGACACAATTCAAAAGCTACATGGAAACCCAAGGGTTATTGTGAGCGATAGAGATCCAATTTTTACTGGAAATTTTTGGACAGAGTTATTTTCTTGTTTGGGTATTCAATTAGCTCATTTTATCATCCTCAATCTGATGGTCAAAATGAGATAGTAAATAAATTTTTGGAAGGATATCTTCATTGTTTTGTATCTGATAAACAAACACAATGGGTCAAGTGGTTAGCTCTCACAGAATGGTGGTATGACACTGCTATAGGGTAAACTGCTTGGGTGGTTCGTTTTCGTAGATCCCTCTCAGGGCTTTCCGGTGCCCGAGGCAGACAGTCAGATTAGCTATGCTGTTCACAAAGATGGTATGAGCATGTTCATATTAGCTTGAAGCAACTTGAAAGAATACAATAGAGAATTACCTCTTTGATGGTTTTGGAATCTCTTGGAGAACGCCGAGCAGCAAAGTAAGAGTCCTTCCTCGCTGGCTCCAAATCTGAGATCTGCAATCAGTCAAAGCACTCGCGTAACTTCTAATATAACAAGTATTCTATCAATTAAATCAACAATAAACATCTAGATTATACAAATCTGAGCCATTCATATCATACTAAACAAATATTGAAATAACAATATAACATTAAGCATCGAATGGACAAAACGGACATAGTTCTATTGATTTTGAAAGAAGAAGGATTACAACCATTGGTTGTACCAAGCCCTCCTCAGTCTCCCAATCTCTCTTCTCTACCAAGTGAAGAAGTCCAAGCCAACAAGCTCTCTAGGAGCCTCTTTGGCTCTTGGCCTTCACAATGTCACACTATTCTCTATTCCACAAGTATGCAAGAACTTTTGAGCAATCCTTCGACCTTCAATTAAGAGCCTTCAGCTCCTTCTTATAGGAGAGGGAGAAAGCCATTGTTGCCCTTCTCTTTTCCACTAGTTTTGAATGGAAAAGGCTTAGATGTTTCCTTGATCTCCATGCTTTTGCCTCTCTTGGAGTTCAGTCTTCTATGGCAATGACCAATAATGAACTGGTGCTTCTGCAGTTTCCTTTGTGCACTGACTCCTTCGTGAGGGAAAGTCGGAGATTCAAATCTTTCTCCGCGCTCTTTTCCCAATTCAAACTTAAAACACGGGTAACGCGACCTTTTAGTGTAAACAGAGCGTTGCCCTAGCCACTAACGCGGCCAATGTATTTCTTGCCTGCGTTATAACGCCCTTGTTCTATTCTATGTATGCGTTACCCTGGCAGAAATAGGTTTAATTTAGGTCTTTGTACTTCTTCCATATTTGTCTTCCCCTCTGAGCTGATGAGGAGGTATTTTGACTTGTAACAGATGCCCCCTAAAGTGTGAGGTCAGAGACGAAGACGATGGCTGAAATACTTTATAATTTGTAGAGATAGAGAGATTGAAAGACTGAGGAAAACCTGAAACAACAACATATGTCAGAAAATATAGTATTTTCCTAGAGTCGGGCATATCCCATGCTCAGTAGCTTAAACAACATGATTTCTCTAGAATATAGATATGAAGAATTTGTCCACCAATAGACACAATGTGGAAGTGTCTGTCATAACAGGATCAAGCTGAAGAAGTTGTCTCCATAAACAATATCACAGCTTGGGGAAGGGAACACAACTTTAATGGTGTAGCCTTTTGCCCCAAGGTCTTGACTGCCGATTCACTTAAACTGCATATTTCTCAACATGTGAATGAGGGAGTTGTCGTCGAACATGTGAGAAATCGTCTGATTACCAGTCAATAATGAAAACTGTTAACAGACGCGAAGGTGACCACCGATAATGATGATGGTCCCTAAGATGCCCAGTACAATCTAGCGAGTGTGAATAAAAGGAGTTGAAGTCGAACACTCGTAGAATCATTCAACCAAGAGCCAATGATGAAGACTCTTGATCAAACACAAGACTACCTGCCACTGATGTCTGCAAGCATCTGGGTACTGATGTGTTTCTGGATCAACTTCCTAGATAAGGTGTTGAAGTCGATAGGAAGTGATCTGTTGAGAGGTAGGCACTGAGGCGTCCTACATCAGTCAACACGAAACGGAAACCAACTGATTTTGTTTATGATTTGAGATAAGGAAGAGTAAATGGGAACGTTAGACGACAAATAATTTCTGGCATAATGAATGGTTTGGTTGATAACAGGAGCAGTAGATAGCGAGATCTGCTTGAACAATAGAAGGCACTCTAGCAGGGTACTAGGCAGCTGAAGCGTGTTGAACACCAAAGAATGTGTTAGGATTTTACCGGTGCAGGGACACTGGGAAATGAAGGCTAATACTCATAGATGGTAGGGTTCGGCTAACTGCGAAAGAGTTTTCTGGGAAGTGCCATGTTCAAGAATTTTGCTGCCAAATCGACCTTTTTGAAAATGTAACAGAGGTAATATCCATCTTGTCCAAATTTTTCCCCGTCTGATTAAGTTTAACGAGTCCAGACGAGTAAACTCGGTGAATTTTTCATTTTTAAAGAGTCTGAAAAATGTCAGGAAAGACAACTCTGTGCCCCATCTGATTCAGTTTAACGAGTCCAGATGAGCAAACTCGGTGAATTTTTCATGTTTAGAGAGTCTGAAAAATGTCAAGAAAGACAACTCCATGTTCTGTATGATTAGGTTTAACGAGTCCAGACGAGAAAACTCGGTGAATTTTTCATGTTTAGGGAGTCTGAAAAATGTCGTAAAAGACGGCTCCATTGGGGTACCTTTGTCATGTCTTGATAACCAGGCATGGCAAAGGGGTAATAGTAAGCCTGAAACAGTTCATTTTCCGTAAGTTAGTCCATCGAATCCGGAAAAGTGAGAAATCTATGTTCAATGGACGTCTACCTCATTTTGTTATGAGTACGAGGAGACGAAGTAAACTCAAACTTCTTTGTGAAATTTTAACGAGTCCAACAAAGAAAACTTGGTACCTCCGTGAAATTTTAACGAGTCACGCGGAGAAAACTTGATACCTCCGTGAAATTTTAACGAGTCACGCGGAGAAAACTCGATTTACTTTTTCTGTTTAAAGAGCGTTTGAAAAAGAGGAAAAGAATGGCTCGTTGTTCTTTGTCTCAGTAGTTTAACGAGTCTGACAAAGGTGACTCGGGATTTTTTCGGTTTTATGAGCAAGAAAAAGATTCCTAAAAAGAATGCTCAGAGCTTCTTCATGGTTTTAACGAGTCTGAAGAAGAAAACTCTAGGTTTTTCGGATTAACGAGCAAGAAAAGACCAAAAAAGAACGCTCGATAAAACATGAGTGTGTCTGCTCATAAATCTTGATCCCTTATTAGAATCATCAGTACCAAATCTCAAGAGTTGCGACATGTGTACAGCGAGGAATCATGACTTTGCCGATTGACTTAAGAGAGTCATGCCCCAGAATTTGCTATAAGAAGGTCAGAAGACATTCATTTTCACTGTTTCGAGTGCTGTGAAGAAGCTCTGGAGTGGAAAAGGGGTGAAAACTTCAGCTGGTGATTACGGTCGATCCGGGCAACAGTTTTCTATTCCGCGAGATCCAGGTAAGAGCTAGAACCTCCTGTTATCATTTAATTGCCAATTTTTTAGTTTTTGCTGGTTCAAAATTAGGAAAATTTGAGGCCCTAGAAAAATATTTGCGCCTAACGCGGGGAAGGAGTACAACAGCCGCGTTAAACGCATAACCCTTGAGGGAACAGCGCGTTAGAACACTCTGTTTTGTACTAATGTCCGCGTTAGGTGCAACATGCTTTCTAAGAATTCAATTTTTTCATTTTTGAAGTGGTTCCGGCAAATTTTAATCGGTTGGAAATGTTTCATTTGCAGGTGTTCAGCTATTAATCATGAGTATCTGGCGAGAAAGAGAGCATGAGCGGGAAGAACGAGAAATGGTGATGGATGCGGCAAGTTTAATGGCTCTCCGGAGATGCGGATTGCTTAAGTATGCCCGTTTAGAACTGATGAGGGGTCAAGAGGACCTCCTGAGGTGGCTGATCCAGCAGTGGGACGAGAGGCATCATGTCTTTCGGATTGGTGGCAACGAGCTTGCCATCGAAAAAGATGATGTTTACTTTTTGACCGGCTTGTCGTGTCGTGGGGCGAGGCCCAATTTGACAGGGTCCAGAGCTGACCCTCGTTCCACTACTGATTTGATCCAAGCGCACTGCATACGTGGCACCCAGGCCGTGAGTAACCGGATACCTATTGCATAGGTGACTTTGAGACCCTTGAGGTCTATTCTATGGATGATTGTTCGCTTGGCAGGTGCCAAGAGTCAGCATGTGGTGACCAAGGCCCAGATGCTCTTAGCCTTGGATTGTATGCAGCCTCAGGTTTTCGACTGGTGTGACAGTGTAGTCCGTCGGGTCTGAGCAGAGCTTACTGCATGCAAGACCCGTACTCAAAGAGAGTTTGGGTACGGTACACTGATTGTTTCTTTCATACTGGAGTGGATACCATTGATGAGGCCCAGGATCCCTACAGCGCCATTGGGTCCACACGAGCCGAGGCAGGCTCGGTGGGCCACTTTGCTTCCACGGACTGGAGAGGGTCCCGTCCGTCACTGTTTTGATGAGGGATTTTTTGATTGGCTGGACTCTCAGATCATCATGATTGAGGATTATCCCTATGCAGGGATGAACTTCACAGGTGATCCCGAGCTAGTCCTGCCCCCTGGCACCCAGTGGGGGCCCGATGGTGAGAAAAAATGATCAGTTGTTTTCAAAGAAGTTTTTGTTTTTAGCTTTTGAATGTTTATGTAATTTTTTTTTTTTTGTTGAAAAGGGGTGAAAATGAAATTTTGACATGAAAATTTTGCTTGCTTGACACAGATGTGGCACCCGTCCGTCCAGCTGGGGCCCCTCGCTATGCACGGCGAGGATTGCAGCTACCCGCGGTTGGTGCACCTGTAGAGGAGGCGGAAGCCGGCGACGACGATGATACCCAGATTTTACATGAACTCTCCAGGAACTTGGAGGGTCTGAGTATGGGTATACCACCGCTTCCTATGCGGGAGGTTCCAGTTCGTCTGCAGCGGCATACTGTGGGTGTGCCAGAGAGATATCTGGTTCCTCTGAGGAGGATGGCTAGAGCAGTTGTATGCTATTATGAGCATCAGGCTTAGCTGTTTGGAGTAGATGTATTAGTGTCAGAGCATGGCTTAGTGAGCCAAATTTTGTAAAACACCCCGAGTTTTGGGAGATTCTTCTTTTTGATGTTTTCTATGTACTGGACACGACATATATCTATATATATATATTTTTTGGTGATTTTGTGTTTTTAAATTTTTATGCATTTTTTGATGTGATAAAAATATATGTACTCATGAGTAAATATTTTACAATAAATGTGACAAATGCCAATCTAACACATAATTTGCCAAAGAATCAGCTAATGCATTAAATTCCCTAGGAACGTGCTCAAATGTGATTGTTTGAAATTGACATTCCAAAAGTCGCACTCGTAAAAAATAACGTAACAACACAGGGTGGCGGACACGGTAATGATTGTTTAACTGCATAATGATGAGTTGGGAGTCTAACCTGACCACTAAATCGGAGATGTCACGAGATACCGCTTCCATGAGGAGTTGGATCACTGACATGTACTCGGCCACATTGTTGGTGGCGTTACCCAGGAAGATTCCCCCGGAACCAAGAAGGTCCGACTCAGGAGTATAGAGAACCCAAGCAGCTGAAGCAATGTGTCTAGTGTGACGACTAGCACCGTCTGCATACCCAACGTATGATAACGAGTGTGATGACATCTGTGTGAAAGAAAAAGATTACATGAGAAAAAACACTTCAAACCAAACAAATAATCCAGAAGCATCAAAATAACAATAGGCAAAACTAATATACATAAAATTACAAAGCATATGCCTAGTGCAAAACTAGGCAAAATACTTCTTCAGATAGAGCCCGTTGCGGGGCTCCTCAAGTGGAATTCCATTACAGTCCTGTAGTTCATAAGCTCCTTTTGAGAGGGCTTTAGTAACGATGTAAGGACCGAGCCACAATGGTTGGAGCGTTCTTGCCCCCAAGTGGTCGTGTTTTTGATCATAAAGTAGAATAAGATCGCCTTCTTGGAAAGAACGAGGCTTGACAGATTTGTCGTATTGGGCTTTAACTCGGCGCTGGTGAGCTTCGACTGCTAGTGTAGCATCTCGACGAGTTTCATCCAAGTGATCGAGCGAGAGCAAGCACTCTTCTGTGGCGGTGGTGCCAGTCAGGAGTTCAACGGCTAGTTTAAGAGATGGGATTTCACACTCAATCGGAAGTACTGCCTCCAGGCCGAAAGCAAGTTGGAAAGGTGTGATATTTGAGAAGCAATACGGAATATTTTCCATGATACCTGTCTTGACCGTCGATGAGCAATGTCTTGGAAATATTACCCATGTTCCCTTCCGAATTGATAGTATGGACAGTCATATAAGAGGAGGGAACTATCTCAGGTTGGTCAAAAAACTGGATTTCAGTTTTTATCGCCTCCGAATCAATCGTCGAAGCGCGATGGTGGAACTCTCCCCAAGGTCGTTCTTCTAATGACATGATCTCTCGAATAGCTTCGTCTGTAGGCCAGACTTCATTGAGGAGATCCTTAGAGAGAAATGTTATGGGAGAGAGGGTTGTACCTGTGGTAGAAACCATATCAGTGGAGGGTTCAGATGCGACTTGGATGGCTTGGTAAGCCAACTCAACCGGCGAAAGCGGCATCTGATCTCCATAGGAATCAATTTCTGAAGGTGCCAGAATGATCCATGGGTCGATAGAGCCATCCGAAGAGGTGGATATCATTGCAACCGTGTTTGGGATCTGAGGCAGCGGAAGAGGAAAACAACCCAGTAGGGAAGATGCCTTCAGAAGACCGGTACCGATACTGACGTAAGAGTCAGGGACACCTCCTATTAAGGGTATAGAGCTACTTGGTAAAGTGGAATAATCAGGGGTGCAGAAGGATAGTTGATCGACCATGACTATTTTCCCATCCAATGGAAATAGGATGAGTCGGAAGACCGAAGACACGATGGCGGTCATAGCATAAGACCAACTGCGACCGAGCAACAGATTATAGTCGAGATGACGCTCTACGACTTCAACGTCCACGTTTACCGTTTTCCCACTCAGAGTGATGGGAAAGCTAGCAAGGTATCCTTTGGGTAGGAACGTGTGGCCATCGAAAGCTTTAAGGGAATTCGATGGCGGGGTTAGAGTAGGAGAACGTAAATTCAGCCAGCAAGCTTGTGACATAACGCAGGTCGAAGCACCTTCGTCTATGACAGTGCGATGGATGGGTCTCCCTTTCGACACAACCTGCACCTGAAATGCGAGTTGATGTGAGAGGCGAGGTTTAGCCTTTTCCATATCAAAGATTGCTAGTGTGGAATCCTGGGGGTCTATTCCGCCAATGGCCGAAAGCAAGGCTTTCCTTTGTGCTGGACAGGTTTGTAATACTTCAAGTGCAGACATGGCTGACGGTGCCTGCGCCAAATCTTCTACAATATTGTAGTTTTGGGCTGCACGTGTAGAGGTATTATGAGTCGTGCGTCGAAGTGTCTCTTTGGGGGGACGAATTACAGGTTCAGCAGTAGGCCTTTCGATATGCAAATCGTTAGGTGGCGGCGGATTTGAACTAGTTCCAGATTCTTGAGCATCTGTGGTAGGGGCTCCATAAAGTTTGGTGCGAGTTTGAAGGTCAATACTCTCGATGCCATAAATGGAAGATGGTCCTTCGCCGAAAGGATTCGAACCACCATTGCCCCGTTGATGGGGTTGTGGCGGGTTGTCAACCATATGTTGATGTTGTTGTTGTTGATTGGGGAAAGGATTGTGAAGAACGGTAGGTGTTCTCCCAGAATCCTTGTTAGCAATAAAATCAGTGCATTCCTGCAACCGAGGACATTTGTATGTCAAGTGGTCCTCCGCACAGATTTTACAAGGAAATCTCATGGGTTTATCCTTTCCTTTTTCATTAGCAGCATTTTTCTGATTAGAGTTATTCTGATTATTCGACTTCTCTTCCGAAGAAGATGTTTTCTTCTTATTCTTCCTATTTTTCCCATTGGGTTTTTGTAAGGTTTGCACAAAATGTACCTCAGCGGAAAGGAGAGGAGTCGTTTGATGGGGGGCGGTAGCAGCCGAGGATGGCTGGGAGGTTTGCCCCTGAGACTGATTGGTGGCTACACCAGAGATCGCGCCAACGAGACCATCGGCATGCGCTCCAGTTTTCTGAGTAGCCGGAGGGTTCGGGTTACCAGGGGCATGGGGGAGTAGATCGTAAAGCGTGTCGGATTGTGAATAGATCAAATCCAGGTGCTGGGCACGACGAATACATTGATCTTCTGTCACTGCACCAGAAAGGCCAATGTCTTTAGAGATATGGGGTAAAAGAGACTTGCAAAACCAATTTGCCAAGAGGTGGTCCGGTATTGGCGCTTTGACAAGCCTCCTCCTACGTCTCCATTCATGAATATGGTCGGAGATGTGGGTGGTGGTGTCTTGGCACAGTGATGTTAACAATTCTGTGCCGGTTTCCACTCTAATTGGTAGTTGAAAGTTCTTTAAGAACTCCGTCGCTAAAGCACCAAACGTATTGATGGTGGCGCGTGGTAATTCAATGTACCACTTGGCGGCATTGCCTGTAAGGGTGCGGGAGAACAGTCGAAGGTGGACACTATCATCTACCATAGAATTGGATATGGACCACAAATGGAAGGTAGTGATGTGTGCGGCCGGGTCATCTCCATGCTTCCCGTCGAACTTCGGGATATCTGAAGGAATCTTATGCGGTATAGGAGGCCAAAGCAAGTTGTGATTGATGGGGTCATTTGTCAGCTTATGGATGTTGGGTATGTCCAAAGCGGCCAAGAAAGGCAATTGTGGATTTGCCCTCGAGTCTAACCAAGGCAGTATGGGCTGACTATTTGGACCATAGGGTCCTCCCATCCATGTGTTACCAGGAGGGTAAGTGGGACTTTGATAAAAACCTCCCATAGGTGGAGGAGTAGGAACATACGGTTGCTGTCCATAGGGCATAGTGTATTGAGGGGAAAACGGTTGGTTTCCCCCAGAGAAAAAATGCCCTCCCATTCCAGACAGAGGTTGGGGTTGGTTAGTCCAAATGGATGCAATAGAGTTTCCCGGAGGCATACTAGTATTTGCATAATTTGGCAACGGTATAGATCCTACGCCTACGTTTGAACCACTTAAGGGGATAGTATTTACAATGGGTTGTCCCATTTGTCCTAAGGATTGCATAGGAAGAGAAATATTCCCTGCTACCTGTGTACTGATAACACTGCCCCATGGTATAGTGGCCAGGGGGTTTGAACTCAACAGAGGGTTCCAACCGAAAGGGTTGCTAAAGGGCACCGAAGTAGTCGTGCTCGTGGGAGGAGCTACCGTGGTCCCCAATGTGGTCACGGTAGGAGTAGATGCCGAAGGGTTCGGTAAACTACTGACAGTTGTGTTGACCATAGGGTTGGGGGTAGGCATATGTTGACTACTGGGGTTACCCAGTAATGACATAGAACTGACCACCGGCAGGGAGGATGATGGCGAACGAGGAATGGTTGCCATTGGTATCGACCCTGTGGATACCGGTGGAGAAATAGATGTTGGTGTTGCCGCAGACATATCTTGGTGCGGTGGGATCTGGATTATCACTGTTCCTAATGGATCAGTGAGCAGAGGATTGTAATTAGGTACAACGCCTTCAGTGAAAGGGTCCTCCGGGAGTTCCGGCTGATAAGGGTCTATGTGATGATCCAGATTAGTCAAAGGAGACTGCTCTTCTGTAGAAGGCCCGGGTTCACCAAGGTTCAATCTTTCCTCTAAGGTGAGAGGAGGTAGACCTTGCTGTCGTCTAGACTGATGGCGTGGGTCAGGGGACGCCACGGTGACCGGTTTAATTTTAACAAATTTTATTTAAAATGTGATATATTATGAAGTCTCAAGTGACAGTAACCACACACTTACTAAAAAGAAAAAGGACTCTCTAAAATCAATCAACAAGCAGCCAGTATAGGGTGCCCTGTCTGAGTACTACCGTTCACTGGTGATGAAATCCAGTCTCACAATAGCATACAGAGAGGGTTGGTCGAAAGTACAGTTACGGTTACTCTAGAGCTTCGCCCGAACCCCGGACGATAGGTGTAAGCACTCTCGTGAAGACGAGTACCCTCCTAAAGACTGAAGACAGAGTAGGTCCATCTGTTTCAGGTACCAGGACAGCCCGTCCCAGTCACCTTGTGTAAGTCCCTAAAAGTATAGCCACTAAGGATACCTCAAATCACAGACACTATCAGGGGGGTCCACGGTCAAGGACAGTGTGCTATATGGGCAGAATACCTAGATCCCCGATCTAGTTTCGACATCCCCGAAGGGAACCCCAATATATAACACACCCATAGGATGCAGTCGAAGGCGGGATACCTTCTAGTGCACCCAAGTGTTGTCTCGCGCTGAGCTCCGGTAAAGGAACGGTCCCAATAATGTGAGTGCAGCAGGATTTCACTCGTTAATGACTCTAGTTATCAAGTTTTGAGATCTTGGGTAGTTTTCTCACTGTCCTAACCCAAGATCCTAGCCTGAACTACTGTTTGTGTGAGCTCAAAAAGAGTTATTAGATTGATTTTATTATTGCTTTGTTTTTAGTGTACTTTTTTATTAGTCTGGCGGAGGGGAAATGGACGTATGAAGTATAGTGAGACTCTTGACTCAATAAACCATGCAAAACATGCTCTAAATATTAACTTCAATGAACAATGTTTCTACAAGGAGAGGTTTCTTTTTTCAATCATCCATGCACCAACATGTAAATAAAACAGCTCAAATTTTAAGATTCAGCTTTCTATCTACCTCTTTTAACAGTCTGTGAACCAAACTTTCAGAATAAACTCAGCTTAAATGCAGAAAAAAAAAAAAAAAAAAAATTTATCTTTTAAAAAAAAAAGTAAATGCTTTGCACACTAACTAATTAAGAGAAACAAATAATCAATTCCAGTTTAGCAGACAAGCACAGGGATTCGGTCTGTGAAAGGTACTGGTGGCCAAAAAACTCCACAGCTAAAACACAGTCACGGAAGTGAACAACAGGGTTTTGGGCTGGGTAACGCTCTGTCTGTGAGAAAATACAGCGTTATAACGCACTGGATATACTGAATAGGTCGCGTTAACCAGGGAAAAGCTCTTCAGTTGGCCAGACAGGCACAGGGTTGAACTATGCAAGCGTTTGGTATGTCTACTGGGCATCAAAAAATGGTCGGAAGGATACTGAACAGAGGAGAGAAGAAATAAAAGGAAAAATAGCCCGGAAACTATGGGGACAGTCCCCAGTGGAGTCGCCAATTCTGCTATAGGGTAAACTGCTTGGGTGGTTGGTTTTCGTAGATCCCTCTCAGGGCTTTCCGGTGCCCGAGGCAGACAGTCAGATTAGCTATGCTGTTCACAAAGATGGTATGAGCATGTTCATATTAGCTTGAAGCAACTTGAAAGAATACAATAGAGAATTACCTCTTTGACGGTTTTGGAATCTCTTGGAGAACGCCGAGCAGCAAAGTAAGAGTCCTTCCTCGCTGGCTCCGAATCTGAGATCTGCAATCAGTCAAATCACCCGCGTAACTTCTAATATAACAAGTATTCTATCAATTAAATCAACAATAAACATCTAGATTATACACATCTGAGCCATTCATATCATACTAAACAAATATTGAAATAAAGATATAAAATTAAGCATCGAATGGACAAAACGGACATAGTTCTATTGATTTTGAAAGAAGGAGGATTACAACCATCGGTTGTACCAAGCCCTCCTCAGTCTCCCAATCTCTCTTCTCTACCAAGTGAAGAAGTCCAAGCCAACAAGCTCTCTAGGAGCCTCTTTGGCTCTTGGCCTTCACAATGTCACACTATTCTCTATTCCACAAGTGTGCAAGAACTTTTGAGCAATCCTTTGACCTTCAATTAAGAGCCTTCAGCTCCTTCTTATAGGAGAGGGAGAAAGCCATTGTTGCCCTTCTCTTTCCACTAGTTTGGAATGGAAAAGGCTTAGATGTTTCCTTGATCTCTATGCTTTTTCCTCTCTTGGAGTTCAGTCTTCTATGGCAATGACCAATAATGAACTGGTGCTTCTGCAGTTTCCTTTGTGCACTGACTCCTTCGTGAGGGAAAGTCGGAGATTCAAATCTTTCTCCTCGCTCTTTTCCCAATTCAAACTTAAAACACGGGTAACGCGACCTTTTAGTGTAAACAGAGCGTTGCCCTAGCGACTAACGTGGCCAATATATTTCTTGACTGCGTTATAACGCCCTTGTTCTGTTCTATGTATGCATTACCCTGGCAAAAATAGGTTTAATTTAGGTCTTTGTACTTCTTCCATATTTGTCTTCCCCTCTAAGCTGATGAGGAGGTATTTTGACCTGTAACAAACACTTCCTTCCATACTGCAGGAAAAATGACCCCATTTATGGTACTTTACGGATATCATCCACCATCCATCACATCATCTTTAAGAGAAAATTTAAAGGTTCAAGAAGTGGAATATCTCATCAAGCATCAACAAGAAGTTCCCCAACTCTTAAAGGATAACCTGAATTTGGCACAAAATCGAATGAAACAACAGGAAGATCAACATTGTAGCAAGAGAAGTTTTGATGTAGGCGACTGGGTATTTTTACGGCTACAACCATACAAACAAATGTCCCTCAATCAAGCTAAGAAGGATAATAAATTATTTCCAAAGTACTATGGTCCTTCCAAGGTGTTGCAAAATATTGGTGCTATGGCATACAAATTGGAGCTTCCTGCTTCTTCACGAGTGCATCCAATTTTCCATGTTTCATGCTTAAAGTAGGTTATAGGTGAAAATCTTCCAGTTCAAACAATATTACCAAAACTTGATAAGGAGGAAAAATCATATTGGAACTTGAAGCGGTCACAGAAACAAGAACTCAACAGCTATGAAATCGATCAATTTCAGAGTATGTCATCAAGTGGAAGAACTTACCCACTGAAGATTCTACATGGGAGAATGAGAATTTTATATAGAAGCACCTAGAGCTACTCAAGCGTTGATGACAACACTTGTTTGAAGGAGAGGGGCATGTTAGGTCCCTCTATTACTAGTATAGTCCCTTATTGTTGTTAGTGTAACCCCCATATTGTTATTATTGTGCCCTTAAATTATTATTGTTAAGTCGACTAGGATTACATTGTGGCCCCACTAGGATTGCATTGTGGCCACATGGGCTCCTATATATAGAAAGGAGGTTTTGTAATTTGAATCATCCAAGAATTTTTCATTTATGTAATGTAATGGAGGTTTCCCCCTCGAAGTGGCTTATTTATAAGGCATTGATATCCCTTTTATTCTATTTTTGGAGCTGGTTTCACAACAATCTGGGCTATTCCAAATAAACACCCTTATGTGTGAAATGGGCTGAGACATTTGAGTGGGTCAATCATGACCAAATCAACAATGTTGTCTAGAAGGAGTGATATTCATTAAGGCACAATGCAGTTTTAGTTGGAGGAAGTTCATGTGAAAAGAGTTATTTCATTGAGATGATTTAGGGTTTTTCAAGCTCACAAAATTATATAAGGAAGGGGAGGACAGCATGAGAGGGTTGTTGATGATTATCATTTTCTGAATATTTTGTTTGTTTAGACATTTCTTATTCTCCTTGTTGTTTATCATAGAATAGTTCTATTTAGCACAAGGATTTTCCTATTTAGGAATCCCATCTCCTTCCTTGAGAGGCATCTTGGAGGAGTCTTTCATTTCTTGTCCACTATCAGGCTTAAGGCCAAGCTCCTTCTTCCAACTACAACATAGATCTTGTAGAGGGTTTGGTTTTCTTTGTAGGCTGCATCAAGTGGAGGATAAATCTACTCAGATCTAGGCCATTCTAGAGCCTCTTTTCAATGGGACAGTCTTATATCCCCTTGACAAGAGAGTATTAGATGATTGGAGCAAATTTTTAAGATATTTCCTTGAGGCCACCTTTTTTCTAATGCCTACAACACATTTTATCTTCCATTACTATGTTATTTGCAAGAGAGAAGTTGCAGGATGTTTTGGCATACTTTTGGAGGAGAGATCTCTAGTGTTCGGAATCTTCCCTTCACTGTGGTGATCCATGGATTTCATATCTAATCCATGTCATATTCAGATATGATTTGAATACTCTTGTATTTGCTTCAATATTTCTGAATCATTCTACAGGTCTGCTACATAAGATCTCAGATCTACTCCATGTACTTCACTTTTTGCTGAAAACCCCAAGGGGCATTTCAAGAGGAGAATATCTAGTGTATAGATCTGATATAGATATAAATTTTTGTACACAGATATCCTCTATATATAAATTTTAATCTACAGCTCTTTTCAACTAATAAAATAACATTTTCAATCTCTTTCAGTCATATCATATGGTTGTAACATATCATTTCTGAGCATTTCTTCATGTAAAGTCTTCTATTTTATGTTCTATAACTCATGGACTTCAATATAACTCTGATTTTTTGATGTAAATTTCATTATTGAGCCTTCATATTTGCCTCCTACTTTTATTTGTTTGAAATACATTATTTTTTGTAGTATTGTTTAGTATTGTTGCATGATTCCCGTTTGGGATATTACAGTGGTATCAGAGCATCATCTTGGCACAACCTGTGCATTATAAGAAGCCAATATGTTTTTTCATGAAAATAAAATACTGAAGAAGAAGATTCATTACAATAAAGACAAAGAAGACAAGGGTCAAACCCCTTTATCTGGAAGAATGAAAGGGAAAGAGTTCTCAAAAACTCAGTTCCAAACTATGAATGAGGTTAAGAATGAAATCAGGGGAATGAGGAAAGAAAGACATGTAGATCCTTTGTAAATATTTTCACATAAAGGAAGCCCCAGTTCTTCATAATTTGTGTGTGAGAATTCAGCCACACAATCAGATCTACAACGTTGTAGCATGCCTAAATTCCTGGCAAGGGAAGAAGAAGAAGAAGGGACACAAAAAGAAGAGACTCTTGGTGACTATCTCCAAGAATATGAATCTCAGTCTAAGAGATTCAAAGAGCATCTAAGCTTCCTATAGTTTTTTCAACTCAAAGAAGAAAGAAGATCCAGCATATACAAGAGAAGAAGAGGGTGCATGCAACCCACTTTGGGTAGGACTTTTTTACCTACATTTGATGGATCACCGGAGAGCTCAGCCAAGTCTTGGGTAAAGAAGCTAGACACATATCTCCAGATGCATCAAGTTTCTGAAGAAGAATCCATAAGAGTAACAAAATTGAACCTCCAAGGTAAGGCTTATTCCTGGTGGTTATTTGAATCTTCTTCATTGAAAAATGTAAACATCTCTACTTATGCAAAGTTCACTAGGAGGTTAGTGAAAAGATTTGATTCTATGCCATCTAAAATTTCTTTGGGTAAACAAACTAAGCCCAAGAATTTAGAACATTTGCATGATATGGAAGGATCCATGAAGATAAATCCATTCCAAGACATTGTTGAAGGGGTTAAAGATCTACTACATGATTTTCCAAGGGAAAAGGCCCCACTTCAACAAGAAAATTCTTCTCAAGAAGAAGACATGAGTGTTCCTTTTTAAAGGAGAGATCAAGAGAAAGGAACTATTAAGGATGAGGCATGCTCCATTGATGAGGAGAAAAAAGGATAAGAGCTAAAAGGTTCCTCCAGTGCAGCGACAACAGGGGGAGATCTATTTTTATTGGGAGATGGAGATGAAGCATTTGCTTCCACCAAGAGGGCTCTTGTATATTTGCAAGAATTCCCCAAGTATCTTAAACATGAAGCGAATGAGCATCATGTGTCTATGATTATAGAAAATGAGATAAGACAATGGAAGGAATGTGTCCCAATATTGCATCCAGTTTTGGGAACACACACTATGGCAGATCAGCCCTTTGTGATCAAGACTCTTGACACTGTTATGTCCCTATATCACTAGTATAGCCCCTTATTATTGTTAGTGTAAACCCCTTATTGTTATTAGTGTACCCTTGTAACCCCCATTTTGTTATTATTGTACCCTTAAATTATTATTGTTAGGTCGGCTAGGATTACATTGTGGCCCACTAGGATTACATTATGGCCCCATGGACTCCTATATATAGAAAGGAGGTTTTGTAAATTGTATCATCCAAGAATTGTTCATTTATGTAATGTATTGGAGGTTGCCTCCTCGAAGTGGCTTATTTCTAAGGCGTTCATATCTCTTTTCTTCTATTTTTGGAGCTGGTTACACAACATTTGGTATCAGAGCTTTGGATTCTAGGGTTTCGCTGCTCCAAACAGGTCATCGTGGCATTTTCGCTATAACTTTTTTTCTACGAAGTTTCAGAAGCTGAAATTTTTAGGGTACGAAGCCGAAATCCTGAGGAAGCTTTTCTAAAAATTTCAGACCTTGGTTCACAATATTTGCGGAGATATCATCTGTGGAAGTCAGGTCTTTTTTCAAGCTCCTAAACAGGTCATCGTGGAATTTTCGCTATAAATCTGTTTCTACGAAGGTTCAGAATCTGAAATTCATATGGTGCGAAGCTGAAATCCTGAGGAAATTCGTCAAAAAATTTCAGAGCTTGGTTCGCAACATTTTTGGAAATATGATCTATGGAAGGTAGTGCTTTTTCAGGCTCCTGAATTTCATCTCAAAGAGGTGATCGTGGGAAAAGTTTAATAACTCTCTCTCTGAAGATTGGATTGGAGTGCCGTCAAAAGTGATCACCAGTACACGGCCTGTAGTTTCTTCGCTATCAATTTCAGAGACAAAGGACAAAACAGTGACACGTGGCAAGTCGTACAAGTTCGCTCTGCTGAACCAGTCCAGAATTAGGTCATTGTGGGAGATTGGACACAACTTTGTCTTGGAGAATCAAAATCAGGTCAGACCTGTGGCATTTGAAAGAAGCTTCAGAGGGCTACTACAGGGATGAATTTCAGATATCGAATATTTTCAATTACAGAGATAATTCAATTTCAATATCGATCTCCTAAAAGCTAGTAAAAGGTGTGTATTTTTTTTCCGAATTGCATAAGTCTTGTTTGAAGAATCAAGTTGAATTGATTCCAAGGGCATAGTGTAGAGTATATATCAGTATTGTATTCTAAAATGGCCCCTAAAAAAAATTCAACACCCATTAAGCCTTCAGAAGGCTCTACTATGACTCATGAAGATGAAGAATGGCAACATGACATATCAAAATTACAAGAGCAAATTTCGCTCTCGCAAAGAACAACAAAAAATGAAATGAAAGTTTTGAAGAAAGGCGTGGAAACTAAGATGGATGGTTTGAAGAAAGGCATGGAAGCTAAGATGATTGGTTTGGAAGCTAAGATGGATGGCATGGAAGTGGGCATGGAAGCTAAGATGGATGACATAAAAGACAACATGGAAAACATGAAGAGTGATCTAAAAGCATACATGGAAAATTCGAAGGTTCAAGCAGTGGAAAATCACATCGAGCATCAGCAAGAAGTTCTCCAACTCTTAAAGGATAACCTGAATTTGGCACAAAATCGAATGAAACAACAGGCAGATCAACATCGTAGCGAGAGAAGTTTTGATGTAGGAGATTGGGTATTTTTACGGCTACAACCATACAAACAAATGTCCCTCGAGCAAGCAAAGAAGGATAATAAATTATCGCCAAAGTACTATGGTCCTTACAAGGTGTTGCAAAAGATTGGTACTATGGCATACAAATTGGAGCTTCCTGGTTCTTCGCGAGTACATCCATTTTTCCATGTTTCATGCTTAAAGAAGGTTATAGGTGAAAATCTTCCAGTTCAAACAGTATTGCCAGAACTTGATGGGGAAGGGAAAATCATATTGGAACCTGAAGCAGTCATGGAAAAAGAACTCGACAACTACGGAATCGATCAATTTCAGAGTATCTCATCAAGTGGAAGAACTTACCCACTGAAGATTCTACATGGGAGGATGAGAATTTTATACGAAAGCACCCAGAGCTACTCAAGCGTTGAGGACAACACTTTTTTTGAAGGAGAGGGGCATGTTAGGTCCCTATATTACTAGTATAGTCCCTTATTGTTGTTAGTGTAACCCCCTTATTGTTATTATTGTACCCTTGTAACCCCCATATTGTTATTATTGTGCCCTTAAATTATTATTGTTAGGTGGCTAGGATTACATTGTGGCCCACTAGGATTATATTATGGCCCCATGGACTCCTATATATAGAAAGGAGGTTTTGTGAATTGTATCATCCAAGAATTGATCATTCATGTAATGTATTAGAGGTTGCCCCCTCGAAGTGGCTTATTTCTAAGGCGTTGATATCTCATTTCTTCTATTTTTGGAGTTGGTTACATAACAGACACCAAGGAGATGATGGGTGTTCATGAGTTAACTACATCTAAAAGGAGCACCTTAGACTATGAGATCTTTTAGAATGTGGGTGAAGGAGAGAATATGAAGGATCACATCACTAATGTGATGGGAGGTGATCCTCTATTACATGGAAAAAAATACGGGGAAATTGGTCCAATATAAAGCACTCTTGCATCCATAAGAGTGATACCCCATTACTATGATACTTCCACACATAAATTAGAGATGGATTTGTGCACTGGAAGCAGTCATAAGATGTTCCCATATGTTTTTCACATGGGAATTAACCATGAGACATCATTATCTTGTGGTATACCACCTGGGAGACCACCTGATTCAGATTTGATGAAAGATGTTTCATGCATTGATGCTAATTTCATAGATCCATGGAGGAAGGGAGCACTAGAAGACCATACTGCAACATTGAGAGTATGGGGAAGGCTCAAGGAGAGGGAAATCATTTTTCCCTTATCACCATTATCCATTCTTTCATCTCATACTGCGCTGAGAAAATATGTTGCAAGAATGAAGGATGACACCATCATCAGGCAAGGAAGGTGATCCTTGAATCAAAAGATAAACTTATTTTTAGAATCCTCTTCCATACATGATGATAGATGGTGGTCACACATGCATACTTTGGCAAAACCAATGAGGTTTTGGATAGATGATATCCTTCCATGAGAGATTAAATTCCAAGAACTTATATTTTCTTTTGAGCATGTGCATATGCAAGAAGAGTAGCAAGGAAGGAATGGAAGCCTTCCATCTTATACCTTTGTCATGGGAGATGTCAAGGATGAGACAAATGGGAGGCATGACCTTCCAACATACACCTTTGACATGGGATATGTCAAAGAGAATAGAAACAACATGGCATACATTTCAGATGGCATATTATCAACACTGTCATTGTTGGGAAAATTAAATCCATATTGGAAATCCCAACTGTTGTTGGAATATCCAAGGATCTTCACACTTTCATGATTCTTTTTGACTTGCTACATGATGGAAGCTATTTAATCCTATATGGAATCATCTATAATCATGGTAGGATCTTCTTTTCTAGAGCCTCCAAGCTCAAGGAAGAGTTACTACAAAAGGCTTATGAGGAGTTCTATTTCGGCCACACATACTCTACAAAGCTTAACAACATCATCTTGAGGAGTTACTATTGGGAGGGCTTTGAAAAAAGAACTATATCAGCATTTGAAATATGCATGAACCTTGCGGAGTTGGAGTAGCAACATGACTCTAAGGAAGAGTTGAATCATACCTCTCTTTCTCTCTTTGAGGAAGAGGATAGATCTATGCACCTCTCCATTGATAGGAGGGGGATTGTTGGTGAGAAACATGCTCTTGTTACACATGTTTTATATTCTATTTTCATGCATTATTCTACCATGTTTTTTTAGGCCATGACTCCATGGAGGAGCATCATATCTTATAAGCCTCATGTCCAATATTGGGGTACAAAAATTTCTGAATTTGGCGACTCCCTTGGAAAGAAAAGGGAGATTTTGCAACATGATGGGTGCTTCCCTAAGGAACCAAATATATATAACATTTTAAGCTATGGTGATATGGTATGGGCAGCAAGTAAGTGGTTGGAATAGAAATTACCACATATTTATTGGATGCATGTAGGAGATGCTCTTCGCTGGTTCGACATGTGGGACTATGACCCACCCCCTTATGCACAGATTTTAGTTTGTATGTACATTGTTTTGATCCCCTATATTGATGATGTACTTGTACATTTTATGGGGATGTATCAAGGAAGGATGGAAGGCATGCATGTGCTCTATGGGATGGCCACTCTCTATGTACTTTATGTCTCATATTTCAGGCAGGACATTGGGAAAACCATGTTTGTTTCATGTGATTTATTGTCTCCTTATGGGATGAGTTGTTTCCATCTCATGAGAAACAAACATGGTGGAGCAAGTCATGGATGGATGGATTGGTGAAAACTTGGTTCACGGAGGAATATTAATTGGTGTTGGTGTCACCAATGGAGGAGGAGACTTGTTGCAGCACTCACCTTATCATTTAGTTGAGGACAAGCAACATTTTGGATGGGAGGACTGTAAAATTCTCAATTAACCCAAGCTAATTGGAATATTCAATTTTGTTTTACTTTTTTTTTTCAAGAATAAATGTGTAAAGGAGGATTATAAAAACTCCTAAAACAAAAAATAAATCAATGCAACATATGAAAAAAGCTATATTTGGGCTATTCCAAACAAACATCCTTATGTATGAAAGGGGCTGAGACATTTGACTAGGTCAACCATGACCAAATCAACAGTGTTGTTTAGAAGGAGTGATCTTCATTAAGGCACAACACAATTTTAGTTGGATGATGTTCATGTGAAAAGAGCTATTTCATTCAGATGGTTTAGTGTTTTTCAAGCTCACAAAATTATATAAGGAAGGGGAGGACAACATGAGAGGGTTGTTGGCGATTATCATTTTTTGAAGATTTTGTTTGTTTAGACATTTCCTATTCTCCTTGATGTTTAGCAGAGAATAGTTTTCTTTAGCGCAAGTATTTTCTATTTAGGAATCCCATATTTTTCCTTCAGAGGCCTCTTAGAAGAGTCTTGCATTTCTTGTCCACCATCAGGCTTAAGGTGAAGCTCCCTCTTCCAACTACAATGCAGATCTTATTGAGGGTTTGGTGTCTTTGTAAGATGGAACAAGTGGAGGCTAGATCTACTCAGATCTAGGCCATTCTAGTGCCTCCTTTTAGTGGGACAATCTTCTATCCCCTTGACAAGAGATTATTGAATGGTTGGAGCACATTTTTCATATATTAGCTTGAGGCCACCTATGTTCTAAAGCCTACAACACAATTTATCTTCCAGTACTGCGTTATTTTCAAGAGAGAAGTTGCAGGGTGTTTTGGCATACTTTTTGAGGAGAGATCTCTAGTGTTGGGAATCTTCCCTTCACTGTGGTGATCCATGGATTTTAAATCTAATCCATGTAATATTCATATCTGATCTGAATAATCTTGTATTTGCTTCAGAATTTCTGAATCATTCTACAGGTCAACTGCATAAGATCTTAGATCTACTCCATGTACTTCACCTTTTGCTGAAAACCCCAAGGGGAATTTGAAGAGGAGACTATCTAGTGTATATATATGATATAGATCTAACATTTCATACGAATATGTGCTGTAGATCTTAAGTGTAATCTAAAACTCTTTTCAGCTAATAAAATAACTTTGTCAAGCTCTTTCAGTCATATCATATGGTTGTAGTATATCATTTCTAAGCATTTATTCATGTAAAGTCTTCTATTTTCTTTTCTATATCTCATGGGCTTCAATATAACTCTGATTTTCAAATGTAAATGTCATTATTGATCCTTAATATTGGCCTCCTACTTTTATTTGTTTGAACTATGTTATTTTATGTAGTATTGTTTAGTATTTCTGCATGATTTCCATTTGGGATATTACACACTAATAGTATTGCTTGGGGAAATTCTAGTAAGCATAACAATGTTCTATCATTTTTTTTCATCTCTTGGTGGCCTTTCATAGCAGAATTCAAATACTCCTTCCCTATCTTGGTACATTGTGGATAGTGACCCAAGAGAGGAGGGTGATTCCATTCTGTGCCGCATTTACTCCATTGTGTGCTCCCTTGAGGTCCTAAGGAGGCTTGGGCAGCTGAAGTGTGGAATCAATGTCCTAGAGTGTGCGTTGTGGTCTCAGAAAGTGACTTCCACCACTCCCAGGATGGCGTGAATTTTTGAGTAAAAGGCACGCAAACGTGTGCTTATCAAATAATTTTGCACGTAAAGGCACATTTGAATTGATTTTTCCTTTCAGACCTTAGATATTTTAAAATACTTTAGATTCTCTCATGTCTTTCAGCCCTATAAATGCTTCTACCTGACCTTAAATAATGTCATGTTTGCTTGTCTGATTTTCCAGTGATAACAAGTACCACATAAGGCTTTGACACTCAAGAAGATATTACCCACAAGGTAATGGGCTAGTTGAATCTTCGAATAAATCATTGGTAGATATCATCGAAAATTTGTTGAAAGAAAATAAGAATAATTGGCACACGAAATTGATCAATTATCTATTGGTGGAAAAAGTGGACACTAAAAAATCCGTAGGTATGTCACCATTCCAATTCGTATATGGAGTGGATACTCTTTTTCCCGACTTCTCTTGCTCCCCCGGTAATGAATTTTTTTTAGGAAGTACATAGTGAGACCAATGATATTCAAAAGAGAATCAATCAAATGATTCATTTGAAAAAATCCCAAGATGAAATATTTCAAAACACTTAAAAGCTTCAAGGGAAGATTAAAAATATATATGACAAAGAAACAAAGGCGAATGATTTTAGTGTGGGAAATGTAGTTCTCCAATGGGATGCTTGGAATGAGGAGAAAGGAAAGCATGGAAAGTTTGAAAACTTGTGGAAAGGACCATACCAAAATTTAGCTTTCAAAGGGAAGAATGCCTTTGTGTTGGAATAACTTTATGGACAATATTTTTCAGGAGGACTGGTCAATGGTATTCTCTTTAAGCACTGCCTCACCTAAATTTTCAGAAATTTCTCATTTTCATTTTACATACTACTTTATTTTGATGCCAAAGTGTGAAGGATTTGTCATGGAAGCTTGAATCCTGAGGTAAAGGACATAAGGTTTCTTTGATCAATTGTTGTTCCAAAGGGTTTTTAGTTCATTTCATTTTTTCAAGTCCTTCAATTTGTGCAGTTATTTTAGTTTGTCGAGCTATTTTAGTTTCTAGTCTTGCTTTTTATTTTTGACTCCATGCCTAATGGATATGGCTACTTGTTGTGCATTTTTCTTCACACCTCCTAAGGAGCCACCATCCCTAACAAGAGCCAATGTTAGCATTTGTCAGTCTTGTTACTCACCAGTGATCAAATTAGGCTATTTCTATTGATAGGGTCATAGGGATTTTTTTTATAGTTTCAATAGGTTTTGAAATAAAAGTTTGACCATTGGTTAGTTATCTAGGTTATTACTACTCCTTTCATATTCATGGTAAATAAATATCATCATAGTTAGGTCATTATTATTTGAAAGAGTGTCTTGGTCATCATTTTTCTTATATTTCCATATAGTGTCATCATTAATTCATATTATAAAAAACATCATGTAAATAGGTCATGTCATAATAAAAGTCACCATTAAAGTGAGTAGTAATAGGGAAAAGTGTTATATGGTTATCTCTAAAGTGAATTGTGATAGTTATTAAGATGTAATTATGTGTATTAAGATTTGAAAGTTGTACACAAGCTTATCAAGTCATTTTGTGAAAAGTCAAGGTGGGGCCACATCACCTCCAAAGAGAAACATCAACCTCTAGTAATTAAAAAGACCAAAATGCATATCATTTTCTCATTTATCTCTCATAAGAAACCTCTCCACCATCAAATTACAACCCATCCCTCAGAGAAACCAAAATTCTCCTTGAAAAGATGAATTTTCTTGCTGTGTTGCACTTTCTCAGCTACACTGCATTTTTCTCCAAGGTATTGCGTTTTTGTCCAGGAAGCAAAATATTCCTTCTCCAAGGGTTTCTTCATCAACTTCTGGTTCCATCTCATCAAAAATAAGTAAGCGGGTTACATTTTTTCCTCATATACCTCTCTTTAGCTTCATTTCATGCTTGAAAGTTTAAAAAATCACCCTCTCCTAGGGTTTGCTGTGTTTTTGGTCTCATAGTTTCTTTGGTCCATTTGTTGAGAAAAAACCTAAAATTCATGCTCATATAACCTCCCTCATCTTTGATACTCCATCCATCTCCCCTAACCTTTTCCCATCTGAATTTCCCACAAACCCTAGCCGATTGTTACACGTTTGACACTTTCCTAGGCTAGGACACTGTTTTTCACTTTTGTACCCCTTCCGCTCATTCATTTCGAAAAATTCCACCTCCCCACAACCCCTAACATCTATCCATAAACCCCACAATTATCCCAATAATTTAGACACCCTCAAACCCCTTCATCTCCCTCCATTCCTAAAACTACCCCAAATCCCCTGTTTTCCTAAACTAAACCCTAATTCCCATTCCTAGTGAGCTAGGGTTTCACATGGATTCAAGGACCACTGATCAGAGGAAGCATAAAGGAGGCTAGATCATGAAATATTAACCCACCTAATTATATAATATCATGGCTTCACCATTTCTCAAGAAGTCATTCCAAGATGTAGGTTTCCTTGTTTTTTTTCCAAAAGATTAAAGAATTGGGTTTCAACGATAAATTAACAAGCACGTTTCCTACCAGTCTAAGGACGGATAAGGTAACCATTGTAGGGGATATTTTTACAATTTCACCAGAGGCCATTTCTATAGCCATTGGGATCCAAAAGCACAGCGAGCGATGGTTCAAAAGGAGAGACCGAGATATTGATAATTATAAGTTGTTTTTGAATCTTCCATACAACGTTGCTCCAAAGAATATTTTTCCTTTCAAATAGTTGCTTGATAAGCATGTCCCTCTCATGAATATGATCATGAAATACTTCACATTTGAGGGTATGTTTTCAAGGATTTACCATTACCATGCTAGACTATTCATGCATTTCATAGGTGTTAAATTTCTTAGCCTACCTCACTACCTCTATAGAAGCTTGATCAAAATGGCAGAAAAATTACATAGAAAAGGGAAATATCACCTTGCAAGGTTGTTCCATCATGGATTGGTGAAAATCATTGTTTTCCATCATCTTACAGAGGTGAACTTGTCTTGGGAGGGGTTCTTGCATTCAACCTCTCTTTTACCTACTCCGATTCAATAAAGCAGTCATTCTACACCATTGAATTCACCAAGACAACAAGAAGTGGGTTCGAGAAGAAAACTTGCAACAAAAACACCTAGGTCTGAGGTGCCTAAAACATATGATAGAGGAAAGAAGCTGATGTTTTATCCTGGTAGTGTGGAAAGGGATCAACCTACATCAGTTGAAAAAGATACATCATCACATCAACATGAGGCACCATTGTAAGAGGAATAAAATGTACATTTTGACACTAACATGGCAGACCTAGAGATGCATGAGGAGGAGAAGTCACTAGAGAAAAATAGAAAAGAGAAGGAAGCTGAAATAAGAGATCTTAAGGAAAAACTATCAAAGGCTAATTTCATGATTACATTTCTTTGGTAGGAGAACAAATAACTCCAATTAAAACAAATCTTGCTTAGTAAACCCAAGGTGGATTTGGAGAAAGAGGATGGAAAAGGTATGCCATTCATTTATTTTGAGCAGATTTAGCATAAGGAAGTGAAGATAAAACCAAGGTGTTACACCATTTTTTGGTCATCTAACCTATTATCATTAGATGGACCCAAGTACACCATGTAAGACCAATTTTACCCTAAGTAAAATTTCCTTTACTATGTTAAATAACTTAATAAACCACATTTATTAGGTTGTTTATGGTCTAAACAGGAAACCCCAAAAGGAAATATTAAACAAACCTATATTTGTTTGATTTTCCTCATGGAATAATTAATTAAACCATAATTTAATTATTATTCCCAGTCATGTTTAACCGAAAAACAAAGAAATTAATGAGATAAACCCTTATTTATCTTATTATTTTCTAGGAATAATTATTTAAATCTTATTTAGATAATATTCCTTGTTAAATATGACCAAATCACCCACCAATAATCAAATAAATCATTATTTATTTTATTATCTTCCAACCACTTCCTTAAAAAGATAAATAAATCATTTATTTATTTATTTTTCACCAATCAAGGGATTTGACCCAAGTCAAACACCCTTTCCCTCCAACAAACATAATAAAGTATGCCATAAAAGGTGGATCTAGATTTGGTTAACATTATTTTAATCATGCACCAAGATCTAGAATGACCCAATATTTTGTTATAAATACGAGGGTTTTCCCCATCATTCCTCACCTTTTGTTGCCTACTAGATCACTCTCGATCTATACACTTGGTCCCATTTTTCATCATTTGCTCCCATTGAGCTCTATTCTTTGCATTGGGTTTTCTACACCAACAAGAGAGAGAAAGCTTAGATCTGAAGTGCTGAGGACTTCCAAGAACCCATCCCACTGAGGAGAATTGGATACACCTTCTTGTTTTCCTCCCAGGTGCCTGATTAATATAAAAATTATTTCAAAAATTGTTCTTGTCTTTTCTACTGGTATATGGAGCAAACCCTTGGTTTTACTGTTTAATGTCTTTCCATACATAGATCTGGTGTTTTGCGGCTATTTTCTTGTCAAACTAACCGCAGATCTGAAGATATTGGCAGTCATTTCTGTTGTTAGGGCTATTAGTTATGCGTAGCTAAAGTGGTCCTTTTTCGTACACTTCGACAAAGGAATCATACTAACAAATGGCGACTCCACACGGGTTTTAAATTACGACCACTGTCGTTTTTCATATTCCTGCATATCCAGCTACTTCAGACCCTAGGGCTTCTTTTCAGCTGTTTCTTTTTCCTATTTTTATGGTGTTTTTCTCACATAAAACCCTAAAACATTAAAATTTCTAACTTCCGTGTGTTTCTGGCCCTACTGCACAGGTAAGCTACACCAGCCGCAACTGAGACAGCAACTTTTCTGAAAATCTTCCGCCGAGACAACCGGAATGGGGGGTCACACTTTTTGGCCCATAAACTGTGACCTGGACCTCCAGGTCACACTTTTCTGCCCCTTTTCTACGACATGCACTGAAAACAGGTCAGAAACTACGACCTGCCAGTTTTTTAGTGATTTTTCTGCAATTTTTCTGGGTTCTGCTGCAGCTTCTGTCAGGGTCTTCCAGCCTCTGTCTCAGCCTGCCTTGGCCAAGTTCTGATCTGTTTTTACTCATCTAAGTGGGAACCTAGCCCCCTAGGGCTTTAGTCCCCTCCACTCTTTGTGGAAGAGTTTTAGCTGTTTCAGCCGTCTGTTTTTCAGAGCTTCAGCCTCCTTTTTTCCAGATCTGTTACCTCCCTTTCAGATCCATTGAAATCAGCCTCTCTTCCTTTCAAATAACCTCTTGTTGTTTTGTCTGGACCTCTCTTTAGGACCTCCTCCCTGTCCTTTCCACTTTTTGCTGATTTCCTCCCTTTTTTTCCAGCCACCTTGCCTCTGTCTCTTGGCTGTGATCTGCACCTCTTTTCAGCAGCTTTCTCCTTTAGATCCCTATCCCTTTTGACCTTAGATATATTGGCCTCTTTTCCATGTGTTTTTCCTAGATTTTTCCATTTCTTTTCAGATTAGTTTTGAGAGACCCGCCTTCTTGGGTTAGATCGATGCACAAGTAGCTCTTATTTTTCTGTTATTTCAGCATTATATATTGTTCTCTGTAGGTTTATTTTCAGTTACGCAGGACACTTTTTTCTTGCTCTCAAAACGGAAATGGTTTAAAAATTAAAATTAATGCACGCCACACACTAACCCTAAGTGAAGAAGCGCCTGGTTAACACCGCCTGGAAAAGACTCTAAAATCAATTGTCACTGCACCTTTTTCTGCCCTTGACCTCAATTGATTCTGTCCCTTTCTGCCCCTGTCAGTTTCCTTCTTCCTGTTGTCATTGCACCCCCAAGGCGCCTTTCCCGGAGACTTCTTGGCCTTCACCCTCAGTTTCCGGTCGATCGACCTGCTCCGACCCACCGTCGTCGAGCCAGTCCTCCTCTGATTCTGCACTCCGACTCCTCCCCTGATTCATCGGGTCCTCCTTCTCCTCCTGGTTCTCCCCCTGTCACCTTCACCATGTCTAGTCCAGGGCCTAACGCTAGTAGTCCTCCAGGCCCTAATGCCGGACATACTACTAGCGGCACCACCACAGGAACTACCTCGGCCACACCTTTACTCCCGTACATTGCAGGCCTCAGCCTCCCTGATTTCAATCAGTTGATCAATGACCCTATCCGCCATGATGTTGGTTGGCATACTATGCCAACCAAGCTCCCCTCTGACATCCCTAAGTTCGAAGGCCTTGCTGGAGAAGATCCAACCAACCATGTCCGATCTTTCCACATGTGGTGTTCCTCCTATTCCATTACCGATGAATCCATCCATCTTCGTTTGTTCCAACACATGCTTACCGGTGAAGCTTCTAAATGGTATTTTCAACAAGCCACCTCTTCCCATACCACCTTTACGACCCTTGCCCAAGCCTTTTTGTCCTGTTTCCAGCTCCCTCTCTGATACGACACTGGCACGGAGCTCTTGACTTCCTTTAAGAAATCCTCTTCAACTCGCCTTTCTGCCCATGTTCAGTAATGGCGAAGAAGACGGAGCTTATGTCGAGCCCCTCCCTTCGAAGATCGGGTTTATATGGACTGGTTCCTCCACACCCTTCCAGCTCCCATTGGAAAAGATGTTGCCTCCCATTTTCCTCAAACCGAAGAAGTCACCCTCCAAATAGCTTTGAAATATGGCCTGATCTACGCTCAATCTGGTTATGTTTATACCGTTCTCCCTGACCTCCCCAGGCCCAGTGGCGCTGATGCCCCGGGGGCATCTCATTCCGCCGACGGTATCGTTGGAACCCTTTCCCATCCGCCTGCTCAACCTCCTATGGGCTACGGTCTCCCTCCCGGAGGGGCCAGCACCTCTAGCACTTTTCCCCCTCCCGGTAGCATGTATCCAAGATACGGCATGCCTCCCCCTTTTGCCCAACCTCCTGCTTACCTCAATGTTACTCAAACTAACCATTACCTTTATCCACAGCCTAGTATGCCAGCTCCTCCATCATATGCGCTTCCACCTCCCTTGCCTTCTCAACCCCCGCAACAGCACCTACAGCCCCCTCCAGGGCAAGTATTTTCACAGCAGGGTTCGACTAACCCCCCTTCTTCTCAATGAAGGAGGAGAGGCAATCCAAATCAATCTGCCCCTAGTACTCATGGACCCAATCCTCAAGGTGTTGACCCTAACACTGCTAACTAGCAACAGGGCACTCAGCCCAAGCCGGACATGCCTCTTCGTACTAACAAGCCTTGTTCGTGTTGCAGTGTTTATGGTCATTACACCCATGATTGTCCCCTCTTACCACAGATGCGGCAGATGTGGGAGTCTGAAGCCACATTTCCCGGACAACACGCCTCCCCTCATGCTCCTCCTAATGTGGTCACTACCCAGCCAGCTGTGTTTACTGATCCTTTCCCTCAGCAAGGATTCATGGCTACCCAACCGCCCGACAGCCACGTAGCCACCCCCCGATCCCTTTCTGGTTCCTCTGATTACCAGATCCTTATGATGAACTCTGATCCATCCTCAAACGTCGACCTTCACCTTCAAACTTGGTCTTGCCAGTACCCCAAGCCTCCTTCTCAGTCTGCTCCCGAGCCTCCCTCTTCAGGTTCTACAGAGCCTCTTTCGACATCCAGTGGCCCCTTACACATCCCTCAACCCAAAGCTGAGGTTCATACCAAGATTCCAAAGGGACCATTACGCCGAAATGGTGCTTCCGATCGAGCCGCTCATTCGTATAGCATAGTAGATGATTTGGCACAATCCCCTGCTGCCATTTCCACACTGGAACTCCTCCAGTCATGCCCTTCCCAAAAGAAGGCTCTACTATCTGCCGTGGGCACTGTAGATCCTGTTGATGACCAAATGATTGTTTTCGACGCCACTCAATCAGACCATCCTCCCCTTCCTCCTTCCGTCACCTTCCAAATCTCAGTCAAAATACGGAACGCAATCGTTTCCCGGTGTATAATTGACAAGGGGGCATCCACCTGCGTGATGTCCGCTTCGGTTTGGAAACAAATCAGATTCCCTGAGCTGGCCCCTTCCACGATCACCCTTAGAGCATGGGACGGTCATGCCTCCTAGCCCATTGGCTTGTTTCGTAATTTCCCTATCACCCTCGCTGGTAAGACTGTTTGCATTAACGTCGACGTCATAGACACCCCGCTAGAGTACAACATTCTTTTGGGGCGAAGCTACACCTATGCTATGTCTACTGTCCCATCCGCGGTCTTTCGCAAGATGTCTTTCCCCCATAATTGAAAGATAGTCACCATTGACCAGTTGACATATCATGATCCCCCCTCTCAGGCCTCACCTGAAACCACCATCTCTTCTGTAGCCAACAAGCAAACTGTCAATTCCTTGACCAGTGTCTCCCCCGGCGTTTATAAGGACTCCTCCCTTCTTGGAACTTTTCCTTCTCTCCCCCCTCCTCTTATCGCTGATCCCAACTTATCGAATGTTTGCATGATGCAATCATCTCAGGCTGCCCTTAAGCGGCCTGCTTCGGCTAGTCCGCAAGCTCCCCTTCACCCTCTGTAACCCGCTCCTAGCCATTCATCTCTGCCAGCTGGACCTCCTCCTTCTAGCCCTCCTCCTACAGCTGGTATTCCTGAACCCCTTTATCCTCCTGGCTCGGTTCCCCCTAGCCTTAACCATCTCAGAGCCATCACTCCTAGTCATTACCCTGCTGGGCAGATCCCTTTCCTGGCTCCCCCTCCCGGAGTATATTCTGTCCCCGTCATGGCCACCCTCTCTCTCCCTAACCTGACCTTGGGCATTCCGGTCTGGTACCTTGACCCTCCAGCCGCCACCCCTCCTGGTCACCCCAAACCCTACATGGCTTTGACACCGGTCCAACCGGTCCCCCTCGCTTCCTCCATTGCCACTGTGCCTCCAGCACCTCCACAAGATCCTTCTCCTATCGTGACGGCTCCCGGGAAGAAAAGGAAATCCCGTAAGGGGGCACCAAAATATAATACCACCACGACTAACCCAGCCCCTACCCCACCCGCCAAGCCCTGTGCCTTGTGTGATGTCACCGATCATGCCACCCATGCTTGTCCCGAGTTGCCCCGTATCCAGCCCATGGTTAAAGTCGCGTTCCCCGAGTCTACGGTCCCTGAAACCTCCGTTCCTTCTTCGTCCGTAACCAAGAACCCCAAGACTCTCTGCACCAACAAACCATGCGCTTTGTGCGGTGTTCATGGCCATTACTCCCACCATTGTCCTCACCTGATGCACTACCGTGCCTCTTTAGAGGTCGTTCGAGAATATGAGTTTGAACAAAATCAATCCTCCTCTCCCATCCTTGCGCAGTATGCCTCGGGTCAAATCAAAGATCCCCCTACTCCCATCGTCATTTCCCCCCCTAATGTTTAGATGACGGAGTCCACCTCGACCATTCTTTACTTATCCTCCTCTGCGAGACACCTGGAGCCCAGTCCCCCTGCATCCTCCCCTGTCGTTTCACCGGATCCCCTCTTTTCCACCCATACCCGAGATCTCTCCACACGTATCTATGTTGACCTCTGCAGCCCGAGTTCCCGCCATACTTCTGATAGCCCTCATATACAACCCTCCAGCCTGTATGTGAGTCATTTTCATCCTGCCCCTTGCACTCCCTCCGGCAGCTGCCGCTCGATGTCTTCTGTCCACTCACGCTGCCGTCATTCTCCCTCTTCCCCTCATTTGTTGTCTTGTCACACCATTCCGTAGGACCCCCAGTCCACTCCCTTTATCGGTTACGCCGATGGTGCAAGTCGTTACTCCCGGAATCTAGCCGTGGCAGGTTGGGCCATTTTCACCCCCTTGCATGCCCTTGTTCTCTCTGACGAGGTCTGCATTGGTTCTACCACCAATAATTAGGCCGAATATGATGCAGTGCGTGGTCTCTTAGCCGATGCCCTCTTTCATCACATCCTCCATCTGCACGTTCGTTTAGATTCCCTACTTATTGTAATGCAACTAAATGGTGTTTATCGTGTGCATAACCCTGTGCTGTTTAGACGCTATTTACGAGTGAAACTCTTGATACGTGCATTTGAAACCATAACTTTCAATCATGTACCTCGAGAGAAGAATCACTATGTAGATAGTATTGCAAACCACATTCTAGACTGGCATTTATCACGCACATTTCATACAAGACCATAACATTCATAAAAAACAATAATGATGCATATCCATAATATGTGTCACGAAACATGTGTTTAGAGTCCATCTACTCTGATACATATGACATGCCCATAGCATGTTACAAAAACTCAAAATTGGGGGCACCACCTACCCCTACATATATCATAGGGGGCACCACATGCCCCACCCATAATCACTATCTGGAGGATCCCGGGCCAATGGCTCTGCCCCTGCAGCCTATATATCGTGCATCACTTGACCGGCCATCGCCATGCGCCGCATGACACCTCGCCACTCCGAGGGTAGACCAACACATGGATCTATGAACTGGTCATCTAAGTCCTGCCACCCGCGCTCTGATACTCCGGTCAACAACCTTTCGCATCTATGTCAGATGTCCTCCAGCAGGGCAGCTGCATCCTCATTCTGCGCTTCTCTCGACCCACTCGGACATGTAGCTCCAGATGCTGCCGGTCGTCCCATATATCCGGCCAGTTTTACCGGTGCTATATCTGCATACCAAAAGTACATGAATCATTACCGTAAATTACTATTCAAAAAACTTTAACATGCCCACACAAGAATAGCAATCTGTCACTTACCATCGGGCCCCCAGACTCGACCAGGCGGAAGTGGCAGGTCCGGATCTCCACAGTAGCTCATCCCACTATAGGGATAGTCGTCTATGTACACTGGCATCTGATCCCAATGGGCAAAAAACTCAGGTCGAAACACTCGCCCGACCACCCCTCCTCCTCGTCTGCACAGTAGCTGTCCCCAACGGCACATCCTGGGCTCCCTCGGGCCCCCATCTGGAAGCTGTACACGAGGCCTCAAGGTCGGGATCTTCTCAAAGAAGAAGGCGCACAAAAAAGTCCCATATGAGAAATCATGGTTCACCTACCGCCTGCATAGTGACAACTGTCACTTTAACGACACCAACATCATTTGGGCCCACCCATAGTAGGTCCCACCCAACACACTCTCCACTATCATGATCTGCCCCCGAGTGATGTGATGGAGCGCCTGGTTGCCCAGGATATGCAGCACAGCTGCGGCCACTACACGGGTTTCTAGCCTCTCTAGATCCTCGATCGGTATTCGAGTCCCCTTGACTTGGAGACCCGGTCGACAATGATGCTCCACGAACTCCATGATATGCCGCCCTCGCGGCAATACTGGCTGTGTGTTTCCCACCATCCCCAATGGCGGGAGACCAGTCAGGAAATACACATCCTGGACCGTCAGCTCGATCCTGTGCCCTTGCACTACAAAAACTTCCTGATATGGATCCTAGTAACTGATAATCTGGGCCAATAATGGTTCCCCTTCTCTCATCAAAGGGTTCTCCAAAAACTTGAGAACCCCAAATCTAGCCAATACACGGCGGACACCCTGATCCGCCTGGATCTCTGTCCGTAGTGTCCCCAGATCTCTCTCTCTCCAGTTAACCCGTAAATCTGCCATACCTACACAAAAACATCCTTTTTGTCAGCATACAGATCAGGAAAACCATAACGAAACACCAAAACCAAACTTCCAGCCATAAAATAGCACCAAAACCCCCTCATCTCCTAGGTCGCAGTTTTCTGCCCATTTCTGGGGTAGGTCGCACTTTTCTGCCTAAAACCTGCTTCCCAGGTTGCACTTTTTGGCCCAAAAAGTGCGACCCAGCCGTAGAGGTGAAGGAGGGGTTGTTTCTGGATTTCTGGGCCCTAAACTGCAAATTTAATCCATCAAAATGCAAGAGAAAGGTTAGGCCTCTTACCTGCAACTGACAGATCTCGATTCCAACAGTCGGTTTGTCCACTACGTTCGCTGCAAGATTTAGGGCCTTCTCTCCTCTTCACATTCACCACAGCAACAATAGCAAATGAATGATTTTGGAGGGAAAACTGCCTTATTAAAAGAGAACCCCTGTTTCTTATTTCGAATGCTGCGACCACACCGTAGCCCCGTTTGACAAACCTTCAGCCACGTTGGAAAGCTCTCACCGAGCTCTCAAATGGGTATCTATTAGTTTTTGGTGATTTCATACTTCACCCGGAAAAATTTTGTCCAAGAAGGGTCACTTCACCACTCCTTAAAATCGAATTTCCTCACTTACGACACTTGTACTTGGGGCACCATCTTGCCCCCTTACTTGTCCATGTTCGTGTCGATTTTTGTCATGAGTTCCCACCTTGTACTCATGTTTCCATGGTCCCCCATTAGGGCCTTTACTGTGTGGAAGCACCATCAAGTCGCCCTTGTTCAGAGCATCCAAGTTGAGTCATCATTGCATCCATGGAGTCTATTCCGAGTCCCTTTGTACCCCACTATAGCCCTCCATCCTTCATTGCTTGGTCTCTCTCTTGTGTTGCACATTATGACCTTCAGTCCCACTATCCCCTATCCCTTATGATCTTGTGTCATTCGCTGCCGTGTCATTCATGTTCTTTATGCTCTAACAAGGGAAGTCGTCCATTCACTACTCAGTCCTTCCCATTTCCACTATCGTCATTAGTGTCAGTCTGTCCGTCACTCTACTGTTTTCTCTCGTGCCTTAGTTGAGGATCTCTCATTGCCTCACCTATGGCGGACCTCCTTCTGTCGACATCAACACATTCATTCCAGAAGCCAGGTCTAAAGGGCGGTGTACCTTGGTTCCAGCTTCCACTCTTGTTCGGTGCCTCGGATCAGGCAAGGGGATCTCTCATTTCCCTTTGAATTGATTGTTTATCCAGCTCCTTTCAGCATGATCGAGATTCGTATACTTGACAGTCCAGTGATCCAGCAGAAGCTCTTGATGATTCCCGGGTGTGTGTGAGCTGTCTCAACCCTCATGAGGGGGTGGCCCTGCAGGTAGCCCCCCACATGCCCGGATGACCTCTTCTTTGCAGCCTTCGATGCAGCTCCAGATTTTGATGATGTTGGCCTTAGCCACTTGCAGCACCTCTTCGATTTTCATGTATCAGTGAGATTTTGTGAGCCCTTCCCCATTTACAGGGGGCATTTGGGGTTGTATTTATCTCATGTACTCAGATATTATTGTAGTAGTCCTGGCTGTTATCCCAGGCACATCATGTATGTGAGATTCCTCAATGTATTTTTATCTGGCTCATGATTATGCTGGCTGTACTGTATGGTTCGGTCCCTTGTTTACTGGACACACTATTATTTTGTACTTTGTCTCGACGGGCATAGGTATGCCTCCCCCGTCGCCTTCAGCATAGGTACCCTCTCATAAAAAGAGACTTGTTGCACCTGCGAGTCTCATCTCCTTAGGGTCTAGTCCTTCAGCACACTATCTACCTCACCTTTCTCTCTCTGACTTCCCTTTTGTTGTCTAGTGATCGAGTTCTTACAACGTACTTCGGTCATACGATTTTCTCCTGACACTCGCACGCTAGGGGGCAATCTGTTACACCATTTTTTGGTCATCTAACCTATTATCATTAGATGGACCCAAGTATACCATGTAAGACCAATTTTACCCTAAGTAAAATTGCCGTCACTATGTTAAATAACTTAATAAACCACATTTATTAGGTTTTTTATGGTCCAAACAGGAAACCTCAAAAGGAAATATTAAACAAACCTATATTTGTTTGATTTTCCTCATGGAATAATTAATTAAACCATAATTTAATTATTATTCCCAGTCATGTTTAACCAAAAAACAAAGAAATTAATGAGATAAACCCTTATTTATCTTATTATTTTCTAGGAATAATTATTTAAATCTTATTTAGATAATATTCCTTGTTAAATATGACCAAATCACCCACCAATAATCAAATAAATCATTATTTATTTGATTATCTTCCAACCACTTCCTTAAAAAGATAAATAAATCATTTATTTATTTATTTTTCATTAATCAAGGGATTTGACCCAAGTTAAACACCCTTTCCCTCCAACAAACATAATAAAGTATTCCATAAAAGGTGGATCTAGATTTGGTTAACATTATTTTAATCATGCACCAAGATCTAGAATGACCCAATATTTTGTTATAAATAGGAGGGTTTTCCCCATCATTCCTCACCTTTTGTTGCCTACTATATCACTCTGGATCTATACACTTGGTCCCATTTTTCATCATTTGCTCCCATTGAGCTCTATTCTTTGCATTGGGTTTTCTACACCAACAAGAGAGAGAAAGCTTAGATCTGAAGTGTTGAGGACTTCCAAGAACCCATCCCACTGAGGAGAATTGGATACACCTTCTTGTTTTCCTCCTAGGTGCCCGATTAATATAAAAATTCTTTCAAAAATTGTTCTTGTCTTGTCTACTGGTATATGGAGCAAACCCTTGTTTTTACTGTTTAATGTCTTTCCATACATAGATCTGGTGTTTTGCGGCTATTTTCTTGTCAAACTAACCGTAGATCTGAAGATATTGGCAATCATTTCTGTTGTTAGGGCTATTAGTTATGCGTAGCTAAAGTGGTCCCTTTTCATACACTTCGACAAAGGAATCATACTAACACAAGGAGGCCAAGAACAAGAGGTCTCAAGAGGCAAGAAAAACAAGAAATTGAACCATATCCATCACTAGGTCAAGAGGAATTTGATGATTTGATTGCAGTATAAATTGAGCAAGATAAAGAATTTCGTCTTGAAAGGGTAAATTGTCAATTGAAGAAGCTTCTAGAGAAGGAAAATAGGAACAATAATATTTAGAGACACATGACCATGCACTGTTGTACTAGGAACAAACTTTCTCAAATTAGGGTCAAAATCATGAAAAATAAATTGAGGAAAACCCTAATTAAGAAAAACAAGAAAGATAATCTTGATTTTTTCACTGAGGCTTCTCTCATTTCCTAACACATCACTTTAAAAATTTAAGGGGCATGTTTGAACAATTTTTTAAAACATTTTTGAAATTTTTGAAAGTTTGGTGAATTTTGGCTAAAATAGAAAAACACAGTCAACCAAAACTGCAACGATTTTCCCTGGGGGCTCTAAATCACCAAATGATAAGAAGCTTAGTATTTACCTAAAAAATGAAAGTTCTCAGAAATTTTTCAGACTTGAATGACTGGATAGAGCTCTTCACCAGGATTTGAATGCAATCGTTTCTTCAAAATATGAGTTCATATTTTTGATCAGCGATTGTTATTGATGTCAACCTAAGTAGCACCAGGGGATACCCTAATATTTCATGGGAATTTTGACCAACCAAATTACTATATTCTGGGTCAATAATGCATTTGATGGTTTCTACGTGTCAAGTTTTTTCCATTGATATATGGCACGACACGTAATTCTTCATGGTTTGAGAGATTTTCATGTTTGAATTTTGTAACCACATTTAGTGGGATAAAACCCCATGGGGTTGTGGCATGGATCATTGTAAAGTTAATAATTAATAATTTTTAAGCTCCTAAATTCCCTCCCACATTCACTTGTTGAAGCCCCTTTCAACCTAAGCATTTATATAAATGGTGATCCTCATATCCTCCCTATGTAGGGATTTCACTACCCGAAACAGGTCATCGTGGAATTGGCACTCTAAATTTTCTTATACGAAGGTTCAGAAGCTGAAATTTTTTTGAGGTGAAGACAAAATTTTGAGGAAGCTCCTGTAAAAATTTCATATGAGGGTGGACAATATTTTTGGAGATATCGTCTGTGGAAGTTAGTGTTTTTTTAGGCACTTGAACTTCATCTCAAATAAGTAACCTTGGGAAAATTGTCATAACTCTCTTTCTGAGTATCGGATTGGAACTCTGTAAAAACTGGCAGATATTGCACGATATATATTTTTCTGTATCGATTTCAGAGATGAATGAAGAAACAATGAAACATGGAATGTCGTACAAGTTCAATCTACTGAAATAGTCCATAATTAGTTCATTGTGAGAGATTGGGCATAACTCTCTCTTCAAGAATCGAAATTGAATCAGACCCATGGCATTGGAAAGAAGATTTAGAGTACTACTATAGAATGGAAAATCACATATTGGGGAGCTGAAATAACAAATATAAACCAGATTCAATATTGAGATCCTAGAAGGCAAGAAAAAGCTAGATCATGTGTTGTCAAGGGTTACAAAGGACCAGATTTCTAGGGTAGAAAAGCAAAGAAAGGTGCAGTAGAGGGTAGCATGACAAGAGTAGAAATTAAGGTGCAGAACAACAGTAAGAATTTTAGCACATGAAGTCTTCAAGTGGGCAGCATTGCATACAGTCATTGTAAATGTATCATTGTACTATGTCATTGTGAATGCATCATTATAAAAATTGCACAAGTGTCTATCTGCCAAAAGTTGAAGAGGCAGTGTCGGGAATTATAGGATCATCATTAGGTGGTTGTGTCATAGTTTGGGTTATGGTATATTGTGTCTTCTTCTTCTACATCATTCTATATCATTGTAATTTGGACCATTTTCCCTAGTACGAGAGTCCATTCTTGCTTTATTATTCTATAGGGTGGTAGGGTGGTGCTAAGATGGTGCATAAAGTCACCAACAGGTTCAAGCCTGTGAAAAATTTAGGGTGTTAGGGTGGTGCTAGGGTAAGTTGTAGCTCATTGGGTGTTGGGGCATCCATTCATTTGACTATTGAAGAATCTCGGGCGTTGGAGTGTCCATCTAATGGGAGTTGGAGAAGAATTATTTTCTAGGTTCTAGGAAGTTGGAATTTTATTTTCAATTGGAGTTGAATATTAAAGAATTAATAGAAAAGAATTCAGGTGGTTTTTGTCCCGAAGAGGGTTTCCACCTTAAAAAATTTATGCATTTTTGTTCCTTTTGTTTACTACTATCATTGCACAAAGATTGACAATAATTGAAGGTTAACTAATGCTCTAATTGAAAGGATTACTGATTCACCCTCCTTCTCAGTATTTCCAACAATTGGTATCGGAGCTTGGTTCCTTCAATAGAAGCTTAAAAGCTGGAAGGAGGTCATGGAGCATACAAATAAAGGTGTACCTCTGTTTAATGAAGATAATTATGCACTTTGGAAAGGGAGAATGGAGGTCTATCTCTTGGCGCAAGGTTATGAAGTATGCGACACTGTTAAAAATGGATTTACATCAACCGTGGATGAACAAGGTAAGAATAATTTGGTAAATGATGCAAAAGAATAGAATATTATTATCAATGGAGTTTTTGAATTTTCTTATCATAATGTGTTGAGTTATAAAACTTCCAAAAATGTTTGGGACAAGCTTGAGAATGTCTATGAAGGTGACTCAAATGTCAAAGAAGCAAAGCTTCAAATATATAGAGAAAAATCTGGGAAACTCAGAAGGAAAGAAGATGGAAACATTGTTTCATACTTCCAATATGTTGATGAAATAACCAATACTCTGGAAGGATTGGGAGAGCTAGTTGATGAGAAGACTATTATACAAAATATTCTTAGAATGTTACCAGGGAGATTCAACCAAAAGGCATCAGTCTTAGAATACAGTGAAAATTTGAAAAAACTCAGTAAAGAGGAATTACATGGAGTTCTCATAACATATGAAATGAGACTTGATGAAGAAGAGGGTACTTCGCATCTATAAATTGCATTCGTTGCATCTAAGAAAACCAATAAGGACAAACAACCTTCAATTGAAAATACATGCACCTACAAGTGTGAAGAAAAGGGAGATGATGAAGAAGGTATTTCAAATGAAAATTAAAAGGTAAACTTCCATTGATATGTTTCGGCTGTAGTGAGGTTGGGAATTTTGCAGCAAAATGTCCAAACAGAAGTGGTGGCAACTCGAAAGGAAAGAAAGGATTTAAGAAATTCAATAAGTAAGAAAAAATAAAGGATCCAAAAGGAACTTTCTCTCTAAAGAACATAGCTCGTCATCCAATGAAGATAGTGACATCGAAGAAGAAGCCAATGAGAGAGTATTTTTTATGACAAGAGGTATCAAACAAAAAAGAAGAAGGGTTGACCATAGAATAATTTTCTAAGGAGGAAATCGGGCTTATAAAAGAGCTCAAGGCTTAGAATATTCATTCCAATACTCTTGAAGAACAAGTTGAAGGTCTCAAAATTGAAGTTGAAGAACACAAATGTATTGAAGAGTCACTTCAAAAGAAGTTGGAAGAAAGAAACCAAGAAAGGGAAGAATTAGAAGCTAAAGTAGTTTCATTGCATAAGGAAGTGAAGAAGGGAAAAATTGTCCAAAACTATGCCAACAGCTCAAGGCCATTGGAAGAACTCATCAAAAATCAATGATCTTACAATGACAAAAATAGCCTCGGTTATAAAGAATAAGAAGAAGGACCTTCTACAACCAAATACTATGAACCTATGTGATATGACATGCATGTAGACTTCATTGGAAAATATTCAAAAGAACGTCCTTGGATGACAATTCCCTGACGAATATTTCCATCCAGGTACCAACATCTTTTTTATGGCTATTTTTATTCATATGGAAATTTTTTCCATAAACCTGTAGAATGTCACAAGTACCCTAGGAACCAATCCAACTCCAGGAGATCCTTCAAATATGAATCTCCCAGGGCTCAACGAAACATCAATTTATTTGAAAATTTAAGAAATAATATGGAATGTTATAAATTTCAAAAATTTGGACATATATCCAGAGACTAAAGACTTGAAAATCTTCCAGAAGAATCTTCGAAGCCACAGAACGAACGAACATGGAAGCAGAAGAATACTGATAATTGTGCTCTCACTCTCAAGGCTTAAAACAACAAGGATGTGTGGTTTTGAAGATATAAGGAAATTTGTATCTTTGAAAGAGAAGAAGGATGGAACCGTATCATTTGGAAATGATGGATCTTCAAATGTTATAGGATCAGGTACTATCACTCTCGGAAGCAAAGATGTTATACCCAAGAATGTTCTATTGGTTGAAAACATGAATCACAATCTATTCAGTGTTGGAAAAATGTGTGATCAAGGATGCACAATTCTATTCAACTCCACAAAATGTGAAATCAGGAAAGGCCGCTATAGTTAAATTGTGGCTACAACAAGTCGAGCTCCACACAACATATATGTTCCGGATGAAGCAACTAAATCATTTATACTTGCTAAAGAAGATGAAATATGGTTATGGCACAAATGAATGGGTCACATAAAATTTGACAATATTGTCAGAATAAGAAAAAAGGAAGAAATACGAGAAATGTCGAAAATCTCAAAACCTTCCAACACACTATGTGAGGCCTGTCGGCACGACAAGAAGAAAAAAATCCAATTTAAAACAAAAGAAAACTTTGCATCAAATCCATTTGAATTGATACATATTTATCTATGTGGTCTCGTGAGAACAAATGGCATAGATGGAAAATTATATTTCATGTTAATTATAGATGAGTATACTAGGATGATAGTTGTCAATTTCCTAAAGAAAAAATCTAAAGAATTTGAGTGCTTTAAGATCTACAAGGATTTGGTAAAAAATGAAACTAATTTTAAAATAAAGTGTCTAAGATCAAATAATGGCGGAGAATTCACTTCCAAATTATTTCAGCAATACTGTGACAAAAATGGAATAAGAAGACAATTTTCAACAACATGAACAGCTTAGCAAAATGGAGTTTCTGAATGAAAGAAAAAAACCGTAAAGGAAAAGGGTAGAACAATGTTGAAGGACTCAAAATTGGATGAAAAATTATGGGTTCAATAAATTGATACGGTAGTCTTCATTATCAACCGAAGTCTTCTTAGAAATAATTGCAGCAAGACTCTATGTTAATTACGGAAAGGAAAACCATCTAATGTAAAATATTTCAGAATCTTCAAAAGAAAATTTTATATCAAAAGAGAAGATCAAAATTTGGGTAAGTTTTAAACACATGTTGATGAAGGTATCTTTGTTGGTTACTCACGTAAAATAAAGGCCTATAAATGCTATAATCTAAGACGAAACAGATAGTGGAGAGCATAAATGTTACATTTGATGAATATGGTGTCCTAATGAATAATGATGAGGATCTAGAATCTTTGAAACTTGAGACAGAGGCTGAAAAAGACATAGCAAAAATTCTAGAACAAGAAGAAAATATGAACCAGGAAGAAGTATATAATTATCATCAAAATATACCAGAACAACAACAAGAAGCTCCTCCAAAGAGAACAAAAGAATGGATTCAAAAGAACCATCCATCAAATCAAATAATTGGTGACATAAATGAAGGTAGAAAACTTTTTTCATCACAACAAGCTCACATTGCTTTTCTAGCAACCTTTGAACCTAGTATTTTTGAGGAAGCCATCCAGAATGAAAATTGGGTAGGAGCTATGGATGAAGAATTGGATCGAATCAAGAAAAATAGCACCTAGGAATTAGTTCCATGACTAAAAGATAAAAATGTCATTGGGAATAAATGGGTGTTCAAAAACAAATTGAATGAAGATGTATAGATTACCAGAAACAAAGAAATATTGGTTTTCAAAGGCTATGCACAACTGGAGGGAATTGACTTCGACGTAACATTTCCACCAGTTGCCAAAATGGAAGCCATCCGAATTTTTCTCACCTATGCATTTTCAAGGAAAATCAAAGTCTACCAAATGGATGTTAAGTAAACATTTCTGAATGGCGAATTAGAAGAAGAAGTTTACATCGAACAACCTGAAGGTCTTCTACTATCAGAAAAAGAAGACTATGTTTGCAGGTTAAAGAAGGCTCTATATGGTCTCAAGCAGGCTTCCAGAGCATGGTATGCTCGTCTTGATGGATATCTATGTCAAAAAGGATTCAAGAAAGGTACTATTGATATAAAAATTTATGTACAAATAGATAAATATAATTTAACAATCGTTGAGGTATATGTGGATTATATGATATTTGGTAGCAATGATGATCAACTAAGTAAGAAATTTTCTACAAATATGCAAAGTTAGTTCGAGATGTCTTTGTACGGTGAGATGAAATACTTCTTAGGGCTTCAAATATCTTAGCAAGAGAAATAAATAATTATATGTCAATCCAAGTACATCAAGGAAATGCTCAAGAGATTCAAAATGGAAGATTGCAAAACCGTCCTTTGATGGCAACAGGTTGCAAATTGAGCATATATGACTCATCTAAGGATGTGGATTAGAGGTTGTACATATCTATGATTGGTAGTCTTATATATGTAACAGCCTCTAGGCCAGATATTATGGAAGCAATTGGAGAAGTAGCTACATTCCAAGCAACACCAAAAGAATCACATATTATTGTTGTCAAAATAATTCTTTGATATCTAAAGGGCACAAAATAATATGGATTGTGGTATCCCAAGGGTAACAATCTCATTATTCAAGCCTTTACAGATGCATATTGGGTAGGAAGCATTGATGATCATAAGAGCACTAGTGGATCGGAATTATATCAAGGTGGTTGTCTCGTATCATGGTTGAGAAAAACAGAAACCTCAATCTCATTATCTACAATGGAAGCAGAATACATTGTAGCAACATCATGTTGTACTCAAGTCCTTTGGATGAAAAAAACTTTGCAAGATATTCAAGTACAATTCATTGAGCCTATTCCCATATTATGTGACAACACCAGTGCCATCAACATCTCCAAGAATCCTATCATGCATTAAAAAAAAAGTTCATTCCAATCAAATATCATATTTTTAGAGAACATGTCATTGAAAAGAATATCAAACTTGAGTATGTTGGTTCAAAAGAAAAAATCACTGATATCTTCACTAAAACTTTACCTCATGAATCATTTGAATATCTTCACTAGAAGCTTGGGATTCTCCCAAGTTCTCATTAGATTTACATTTTTCAAAATATAAAGGGGGAGTGGAAGTGTGTACAGGTCCATAGGATGGTTGTGTGTCAGGGGGAGTTACCCTTTTCCATTGATGTCAAAGGGGGAGAAAATGTTGAAGGAATAGGTGTCATGATCGTAGGGGAATTACTTGTGTTGCCATCAATTCCAAAGGGGGAGATTGTTCATCAGTGGTTGTCATTGATGTCAACCCAAGCAGCACCAGGGGCTACCCCAATATTGCATGGAAATTTTGACCTACCAAATTACTATATTATGGGTCAATAATGCCATTGATGGTTTCTACTTGTCGAGATGTTTCCATTGATATATGGCATGCCACGTAATTCTTCACGGTTTGAGAGATATTCATGTTTGAATCTTGTAACCCTAGTTAGTGGGCTAAAACCCCACGGGGTTGTGGCATGGAAAATTGAAAAGTAAATAATTAATAATTTTCAAGCACCTAAATTCCCTCCCATGTTCACTTGTTTAAGCCCCTCTCAAACTAAGCATTTATATAAATTATGATCGTCATATCCTCCTTATGTAGGGATTTCGCTACCTGAAACAGGTCATCGTGGCATTTGTGCTCTAACGATTTTTATACAAAGTTTCAGAAGCGGAAATTTTTATGAGGTGAAGCCAAAATCCTAAGGAAGCTCCTGAAATTTTTTTAGATTAGGGTGCAAAATATTATTGGAGATATGGTATGTGGAAGTCAATTTTTTTGCAGGTTGCTAAACTTCATCTCAAAGAAGTGACCATGGGAAAATTGTCATAACTCGCTCTCTGAGTATCAGATTGGAATTCTGTAAAAATTTAAAAATATCACATGGATTTTAGTTTTCTCTGTATCAATTTCAGAGCCGAATGAAGAAACAGTGACACATGGCGTGCTGTACAAGTTCGATCCATTGAAATAGTACATAATTAGGTCATTGTGAGAGGTTGGGCATAAATCTCCTTTGAATAATCCAAATTAGATCAGACCCATGGCATTGGAAATAAGACTCACAGTACTACTATAGAAGTGAAAATCACATATTGGAGATCTAAAATAACAGAGATACACCAGATTCAATATCAAAATCCTAGAAGGCAAGAAAAATCTAGACCATGTGTTGTCAAGGGTTGCAAAGGACCAAACTTTCTAGGGCAGCAAAGAAAAGCAAGGTGCAACAGAGGGTATCATAATAAGAGAAGTAATCAAGGTGCATAATAACATGAAGAAGTTTAGCACATGAATGCTTCAGGTGGGCAGCACTGCATATAGTCATTGTAAAGGTAGCATTGTACTAAGTCATTATAAATGCATCATTGCAAAAATTGTACAAGTGTCTATCTTCCAATAGTTTAAGAGGAGGTGTCGGGAGGTATAGGATAATCATTAGGTGGTTGTGTCATAGTTGGCATTATTGTATATTGTATATTCTTCTTCTACATCATTCTATATCATTGTAAAGTGGACCATTTTCTTTGGTACGAGAGTCCATTCTTGTTTTATTCTTCTATAGGGTGGTAGGGTGGTGCTAGGGTGACTTGTAGCTCATTCGTTGTTGGGGAATCCGTTTAGTTGACTACTGAAGAATCTCGGGCGTTGGAGCATCCATCCAGTGGGAGCTGGAGAAGAATGATTTTCTAGATTCTAGGAAGTTGGAGCTTTATTTTCAATTGGAGTTGAATATTAAAGAATTATTAGAAATTCATTCAGGTGGATTTTTTCCCAGAGAGGGTTTTCATGTAATATTCCTTTTTCAGGATTTCTCATAAAACATGCATCAAAAACGCATTTCCAGCAACATATGCAATAAAATAGTAAAATGGACTCTTGGATCCCATGGATTAGTCAATATAAATTCTAAGTCCAATAATAGAGCTGAAACTAAGAAAAATAGGTGGGTTAAACAAATCTCCCACACCTAGGATTGCCAAAAAGAGCTAAAACCCCAAGACTGCAAAATGCCAGAGCAGCTGCTTAAGGGACTGTGTAGTCTAAGAGAGGGTTTAAACATAAAATTATAGGAGAAAAATATATCTACTCATGTATTGATAAATAATACTGAAGAACAAAGATCTAAGCTCCTTATACAAAATACAAAAGAAACAGACAAAGGTTTCTTATCAAACACTCTGTATACAAAATGGGAAATTTAGTAATTCACTGAATTAACACTAAAAAAATTAAGTACATGAGTGTATAAGGCTGAAATATGTCTGATCTGATGTAGAACCCTCAAGGGATTCCTCCCATCAAAGGATGAACCTCTCAATCACAAGGAAACACTGCAACAGAGCCACCAAACCATGCAATGAACACTGCCTTCAAAATAAGGCATTCGCTAGCAGAAAAAATGCTAGGAGGGTATGAGAAATGTGTGGTCTGATACCAAAAATACAAAATAAGTCCTAGAGCTCTCCAAACATATCTCTCAAGTGAAGGAAAGCTTCCTCCAATGAGAAACTAACTCAGAATTTGGGATTCCAATCCCTTCCACTGTTGCACCCAACAACACTACACAATCTCTGATAAAGTTCTACTGATGAAGATGGCTAAAGTTTGGACTGAAAACCTAATGTGGAAAGATGAATGCAAACTCTCCCAATTAGCTCCTCAAAGGAAAAAGGTGGGATTCCTACCCAAGAACACCCAGTGCTAAATAGCACTGCAACTTTGCTAAGCAGCAAAGCAACAACAATTCTTGGCAGCCAAGAATAATAATCTCCCCTGGCCCCACTCAATTACATTACTTCTAACCCAAGTTACATTTCCCTCCAAAATTGCGTTATTCATCCAAGGATTCCTCCACTAAAACTACGTTGTTGACTTAGTCAAAGAAGCTTCATTTTAACCTTGTTCACACATGGAGGTGTTTTATTAGGCTAGAAAAAATGTTTCCTTTCACACTTGGAGTGTTTTTTTATCCTCCTCAGGAGACTTATGGGATTTTCTACCCATTTCTTTACCGGTTAGAGCTGTTGCTAACTCTAATGTTCCATTTAGCTTGGAGGCTAAAATTTTGGAACATTACAGTCCTCCCCTCAAAAATATTTCCTTGTCCTCAAGAAAATGCATAAGGAGAAAAAAATATCTCCCCTCTTCCTCATGTGGCATCCATCAATAGTCTCCATCACTGCATCAAGAGAATCTGCAAATATACTATCACCCAATGCTCCCTCCCAAGTGTGCAAAACCAAAGTGTTTGCATCAATCAAAGGTGGAAAGTGTGGATGGAAAAATTCCAGCTATCTCATGGCCTCCAAAAAGTATGAGTGATGACCAGAATGGTGAATGAGTGCCTCCCTCACCCATGCTATCATCCAAATGAAGTGAGTCACCCTCCAACATGATAACTCATGAAAAGTCTCATCCACCTTGTGCTCTTGAAATGAAGGTGGGATGAATGAATGTACTTGATAGGCAAGAGGGCCTATCCCATGATGTCTTCATCTCCACTCATGATAATTGTATAGGGCATGTTGATCTTGGGTTGAAACATGATTTCCCTCCAATGGCAAGAAAAATATTGAGCCTCCAAGGGCTCTCCACCCAAAATCACGAGTCATGCCAACCCAAACCATTCCATCCAAGATGAATGGCACATCATCACCATTTGGCCTCCAAATCAGAAAACGGCTGAAATTTAGGTGCAATATTGGATGGTTCCAAAGGTTCTCCAAGTGGATATTACGTACTCCCCCCAACCGCTGCTTAAGAATGTCATATGGCATGTGGTCCTGCAACAAGTTACAAGTTGTATATGTCTGTTCTCCCAACATGGGAAAGTAAGCATCAATGTATATCTGTTGTACATATATGAGATAATAATACACTTGCCCAAAGTCATGTATATATGGGCTACTATAATCATAAGCATTAGCCCTAAAGTGACCATGAAACCCAAAAATGCTCTTGCTCTTTTGAGGAGCAATGCACTGTTCAAACATGGTGGGAAAGTAAAAATACTCAATGGATTAATCAACAAGTACATAAAAGCATTCGCTACCATACATAGTGAGTAGAATTAAAGTGAGGTCCATGTATAAGCTCCCCCATCAGGATTTCCTCACAAGAATCTGCAAGAAGAAGGGATAAAAATACTCTTTGGAACACTCCACCAATAAGAACACACTCCCATGTGACAACGCTGTGGGCCTCAAGAATAAGGCTCCATGAATTCTCCGCTTGACATTCCACATGCCAAAGCCATCCACCATCATGTTTATATCTGAGAAAATCATCTTCTAGCATGGAAGTCTCTCATGATCCTCCAATACTGAAGGGTAGCCTCCTTGCACCATGAATGTGCCTTTCTTCTCTTCAGAAATATCATGAAAAGTATGGGAAGAATTTTTCCTATACTCTCCCAAGTGCAACCATAGCAACAACAACTTTTGCTGCTTATTTATCTCTCCCTCATACAAGCTATGAAGTGATCTCATGATGATCAACTTGTATGATGCCCCATACCAACAAGTCTTCTGCTGCTCTATCATATGGGTGCCATGCCATCCAATTGGCTCCTCTCTCCATATGAAGCTTCCCTTGAACAAAAATACATCAACAATACATGGAAGCAAGATAATATGAAAAAAAGTTGCAAAGTGACAACCGGAGAGTGAATCATGGTCCCTATTATGGAACCAACATAGTGCATCCTTGGCCTACATCAAAATAAGAAATAAAAAGTTCTTTTCCAGCCACTTGTTTGCTGCCATAGTCATCTAATAACATGAAAACATGAAGTTACAATATGGTGTCATTGGTGCACAACAAGAGACATATGGCTTGCCCCACAGCTCATCAAAAAGATAGCCAAAATCAATGCTACAAGTAGCTGCAAGTAGATCATCATATAATATACAAGAGGAGATGATTCCTCTTGTCACATCATGTTTCTCAAATAATGAAAAGAAGTACAAAACAAAACATGAAATGATACTTCCTGCATAATATACTTGAGGTCTTGAGCTGAAATGGCTCAACTGGAAATTCTCCCTCACTCCCAATGAGTAGGAAGGTGGCCGTAACATCCTATCTATCACCATTTGGGCTATGCATCTCTCCATATGCTGATATATGTCATGCTGGATGCCCTCCCAAGTGAACTCCTCCATCAACTGGAAATATGCATCAAAGTGCATAGAAGAGAAGTCCTCATGTGCTGCATGTAGTAGCTTCTCCTTAAGACTATAAGATCTAGTCAAGAAGATCCTGCCATAGGAATAGATGACCACATCATCCACCATGTGTCTTTCATCTCCATTAGGGTCATCAAGAATCATGCATGCACCAAGAACCTTGGAGTACTCTACCAAAAGCTAAGATCTCCAATAAGGATCAATCCTCATCAGTGACAGTGCTGGTGATCTGGCATGTGAAGTTCCACTGATGCGGCTGCCTGCTACTTTGACATCCCCCATGTCAAATTTCACTTCAAAACTCTTCACCTCTCCAAAATCCAAGAGTGGTGAACCCACAGACAAGACATCTCTCAACAACTGAAGATCAGGTGGCCTCCCAGGTGGAATGCCTCCATGTATTGAGACATAAATGTCAAGATTAGTCTGGTCATATGGTTGGGAAACCTTGCCCTTGATCTCACAGCGCAATACAGTCTGCCTCTTTCTTGCACTGGCTCTATGAAATAGAGAAGGGTGTGTACCTCTCATCAAATGATGTTGTTTTTCCTCCCTTCCTTCTTCTTCCAGCTGCAATTCTGTACAATCATGCTGCTCACTGATTGTGCTTGGACCTCTATATATGAGATCTTGGGGAACTTCTTGCATATATACAAGAATCCCTCCTGTGGGAGCATGTGCTCCTCCCTCCTCTACATGAAGCACTAGATGTGCTCTAAATGTGACAATGTTGTTGCCCTCTTCTTCATCAATGTGTGTAGGCAACATCTTAACAATTGGATCCCTTTGTGAAAAAGTGATCCCCATGCCCTCTTGTTCAAGAATATGAACTGGAGGTTTTTCTTCTGACAATGTGTAATGCAATACATCATCTCTTCTCATGGTTTTCTAGAATGGAGTTTCCTCCATCGCATGCAAGGATTTTGTTTTTTCAAGTTTTCCTTGCTCGTGTGTCTTAGGAAGTTTTTCACCAAACCTCTCCATCAATGTTTTTATGAATCTTACATAAGAGAAAGTGTTGGCATTCTTTAAGGGATAAGATTCAAAAATACACCATGCATGAGCCTTACCTCTGAAATGCAGTGCTGCAACTCTTATAGCTTCATCTCCGGAAATATGGTGCAGCTACAAATAGGAGTTTAGCTCCTTCACCGAAGCTCCAAATAAACATGTAGGTGATCCGACAAAAGTAACTAGAAGAAATATATCTTCATATTGCTGCTAAATCTTCTCCATATATATCTTGCAAAACTCTTGGAAATCTGTATGATCTCTAAACCTCTTAGTTTGAGATTCATACTCATGCAAAAAATCACTAAGAGTTATCCTCTTAGGCTTTTTTCCTCCTCCCATCCATCTCAGGATAGCTCTGGGAAATTGATTGCACTGTGCATCATGGAGTGTAGCTGCATGATCACACTAACCATGTGAAAATCTAGATTCAACTCTAGATTCAACCTCCTTTGGAGATCCCATCTCCAATCTCATTTTCTTCAGCTCTCCTTGAAAGCTCTTCATAGATTTTGGAAGAAGATTTGTAAGCTTGTCTTCCTTTCTTCCTACACATATTGAAGCTTTTTAGATTCTGTCCATATCTTTTTATTCTCATATCTAGATCTCACAGGATGTGCCAGAGATCATGCTCTGATACCATTTTAATATTCCTTTTTCAGGATTGCTCATAAAACATGCATCAAAAACGCATTTCCAGAAACATATGCAATAAAATAGTAAAATGAACTCTTGGATCCCATATATTAGTCAATATAAATTATAAATCGAAGAATATAGCTGAAACAAAGAAAAATAGGTGGGTTAAACATATCTCCCACACCTAGGATTGCAAAAAAGTGCTAAAAACTCAAGACTGCAAAATGCCAGAGCAACTGCTCAAGGGACTGCGTAGTCTAAGAGAGGGTTTACACATAAAATTATAGGAGAGAAATAGATATACTCATGTATTGATAAATAATACTGAAGAAAATATATCTAAGCTCCTTATACAAAATACAAAAGAAACTGACAAAGGTTTCTTATCAAACACTCTGCATAGAAAATGGGAAATTTAGTAATTCACTAAATAACCACTACAACACTAAAGTACATGAGTGTAGAAGGTTGAAAGATGTATTATTTTATGTATAACCCTCAAGTGCTTCCTCCCATGAAAGGATGAACCTATCAATCACAAGGAAACACTGCAACGACGTCACCAAACCATGCAATGAACACTGCCTCCAAAATAACGCACTCCCTAGCAGATAAAATGCTAGGAGGGTATGAGAAATGTGTGGTATGATACCATAGATATGAAATAAGTCCTGGAGATCTCCAAACAGATCTCTCAAGTGGATGAAATCTTCCTTCAATGAGAAACTAGCTCAGAAGCCGGGATTCCAATCCCTTCCACTACTGCACTCAGCAACACTACAAAATCTCCGGTAAAGTTGTGATGATGAAGATGGATGAAGATTGGCCTAAAAACCTGATGTGTAATGATGAATGAAAACTCTCCCAATGAGCTCCTAAAAATAAAGAGGTGGGATTCTCGCTCGGGGAATACCCAGTGCTAAACAGCACTGCATCTTTGCTAAGCAGCAAAGCAGCAACAATTCTTGGCAGCCAAAAATAATAATCTCCAACATGATCCATAATTATGCCATCCTCTTCCTTATATAAGACATGATTTTTTTCGCCCTTGGCCGCACTCAATTAGGTTACTTATAACCCAAGTTACATTTCCCTCCAAAATTGCGTTATTCATCCTAGGATTCCTCCTCCACTAAAACTGCGCTGTCGACTTAGTCAAAGAAGCTTCATTTTAACCTTGTTCACATATGGAGGTGTTTTATTAGGCTAGAAACAATGTCTCCTTTCATGCTTGAAGTGCTTTTTTATCCTCCTTAGGAGACTTTTGGGCTTTTCTACCCATTTATTTACCGGTTAGAGCTGCTGCTAACTCTAATGTTCCATCTAGCTTGGAGGCTAAAATTTTGGAGCATTACATTTCACCTTAAAATATGTGTGAATTTGTGTTCCTTTTTTTGACTACTATCATTGTAAAAACACTAATAATAATTGGAGATTAACTAGTTCTCTAATTGAAAGGAATACTGATTCACACCCCCCCCCCTCTCAGTATTTCCAACACATATGAGTAAGTTATGGTCTTCTGTTCATTTTCCAAAATAGGTAAAAATAGTGCAAAAAAGTGATAGATTGATGGCTTGGTAGTCCGTTTAACACCTTAGGAATCTTCAGGGAATATTCTCCTATTTTCATCCAGTGACACTGTGACAAGTTTCATCACCAGATTTTCCAATGTTGCTTGTGGAAGTTGAATTTATCTCCTATTCCTAAGTTGGGAATTATTCTATGGTGGATTATTTTTATTATGGTGGAATTTTTTAGACCAATGGGGAAAGGCAATGTGGCCCAGTCGGAGGCTACCACATGCCCCGCCTATGGAAAGGTGGGAAGGTGTATTCATTTTTATGGACCATAGTCGAAATTAAAATATTAGATGGGGCGCATATATTTCTTTTAACCAAAGGTTGGAACCATATCAAACAAGCGCAACACATACATACATACATACATACATACATACATACATACATACATACATATATATATATATATATATATATATATATATATATATATATATATATATATATATATATATCAATTATAGCCAAAGTCCATATGAAAGGTTTGTTGCAAAGTATTACACCAAAATTTTTATGGCAGGGTCGAGGTTGAACCCACAACCACCTGCACACAACAACCATGCCTTACCATTATGACATATACCGTGGACCTTACTCCATAAGGTTTTTGACGCCATTTCATTTAACACATAGTAGAGTATGGGGGTTCAGAGGGGGTCAGCCTTGTGGGCTAGCACCCTCCCACAAAACCATGCATTGAAGACCAGGAGCGAAATAATTCTAGTGGGATGAATTAAGAAGAGTTTTAAACATTGATTAATACGTATTAATTTTAGTAATATGTGGTTAGGCCACAATAATCTATCATTTGCACTAAGTGTGAGTTAGCGCTAAATGCACCCACTTATGACATTAAACTCATACGTATCCACTAATTAAGTGTGGATTATGTTGGAGAAAGGTTTAGCACACCCACCAAATGTGGAGAAACTCCACATTTAGTGGAGTTAACTAGCGAAATTTCATATTTAGTGGAGAAAAACTAGGAAAAATTGGTCTTTCCATAACCGTGGAAATTTTCGACCAATTTTGGCTTAGGAAGAGTCATCATTGGTAGATTTTGATGTTTTGGAGCCATTGAAGCAGGTTGTTGAGGCAATAGGAGACTATAACTTACACTTTTACACAATTTAAGATAATGGAAAGGCCCACAGTATGAATATGGACCAAGGAGATGTAGCCCAAGAGAGGTGAACTAATTCATCAAAAAATTGTGTATTTGTCTCCGTTATTTGTTCTTGCTGTGTTTTTGTATGTTTATATTTAAAATTGAGTTTCCATTCTTTTATGTTATGAAATACACTTAATCTCATCAATTTTAATGAATTTTCACTCATAAGCACATGTATAAACCCTTGTATGATAAGCAAACCAAAGCACTTTCATGTTAATTTTGAAACTGATACTACCACAACATTAACTAACAATCAATTTTAGATCAAGTTGGTATCATAGCATAAGGTTGCTAAACTTTATTTTCTTGCTTCACTTGATATTGTGTAAGAAGCATCTTAATAGTTGCAATTTTGTGATGATTACAAGGTTGAAGTTGCAGAGAGAAGAAGGGAAGCTATTTGTTGTTAGTCCTAAGATTTATACAAGGAGAAAGAGAGATGAGAAAGCATCATCTTCACCCAAATTTACACTCAAAGTTGCTCTTGAAGAACCTCAAGTTCCATCTCTAGCAGTTGAGATTGAATAGGTACAAATTGCATAAGAAGTTGAAGTGATTGAAGAGGTATAAGCATCAGAGGTTGAGCTTGAATCCTTAGCCATTATGTTAGGATTTGGAGAGACTCATGGACATTCAGAAGAAGAGGATGTCAAGTTAGAATTCAAATACAAACAAATAATGGTAAAAACCATGTTTGAGGCATTCACTGTAGAAAGAGATGGACAAGGTTCTAAGTCTCCACATGGAGAAGGATCTTGAAAATGGTAAGGATGAAGAGAAGAGTTCGAAAGGAAGATGAGGAAATCCACCTCCATCTCTACCATCCTCATCCTCATCATCTTCATCAACATATTAATCTTCCACATCGACCACAAAAGCCACCCACACTCATTCAAAAATCCCAAAAGGAAAAAATCCATTACTCAAGTTGGACATCAAGTTCGAAATTCCCATGTACAATGGTGAGGTAAATGCAGAGAAGTTAGAAAATTGGATCCTTCAATTGTAAATATACTGTAGAATTAAAAATATACAAGAGGACAACATAAAGATCCAATTAGCTTCATCAAGCCTAGAAGGAGAAACACTAGTTTGGTGGAAGGAAAAGACTCAATAGGAAATGAGAATTCATGGTAAGATATCTATTTCTTGGTTTGAATTCATCTCTTTCATTAAAATACGGTTCTATCCATTTTTAGTATGAATATTGATTCCAATCGTACAAAAAAATACCACTTTAGCTGCACATAACAAACACCCCTAACAATAGAAATGACTGCTAATATCTTCAAATCTAAAGTTAGGTGATCAAGATAAATGTTGTAAAAATCTAGATCTATGCATTAGAAGACATTAAAAAGTATAAAAAACAAGATTTACTCCATGCATCCAATAGACAAGAGAAGAATATATTGAATGAATTTTGTATTAATGGCACCTGGGAGGAAAACACAAGAGGGTGTTCCTTCTTCTCCTCAATGGGAAGGTTTCTTGTAAGTCCTCAGCACTTTAGATCTAGAATTCATCTCTCTTGATGATGTAGAAAACCCAGAAAAAAATAGCAAATATGACTATGATGGTGGATCAATAGTTAGACCAAAAGTATAGATCCAGAGTCATCTTTAGGCAACAAAAGGTGATAAATGAATGGGAAAACCCTTATATTTATAACAAAATATTGAGTTAATCTAGATCTTGGTGCATAGCTAAAATATTATTAACCAAATCAAGATCCAAATTTTGTGTGATAATTTATTATATTTGTTAGAGGGAAAAGGAATTTGACTTGGGTCAAATCCCTTTATTTGTAACTAATAAATAAATAAATTATTTATTTATCATTTTACGGATGTGGTTGAGTAATAATCAAACAAATAATGATTTATTTAATTATTTAAGGGTGAATTAGTCATATTTGACAAAGAATATTATTTAAATAAGGTTTAAATAATTATTCTTAGAAAATAATAAGATAAATAATGATTTATCTAATTAATTTCCTTGTTTTGGGTTAAATATAACCAGGAATATTAATTAAACTATTGTATAACTAATTATTCTTTCAGGAAAATAAAAAAAATGTATATTTATTTAATATTTCCTCATGGGGTTTCATGTTTAGACCATAAAAAACTTAATAAAGGTGGTTTACTAAGTTATTCTCATAGTGAAAGAAATTTTACTTCGGGTAAAATTGGTCTTACGTGGTGTACCTGGGTCCATCTAATGATAACAGGTTAGATGAAAAAAAAATGGCATAACAGATTTCCCCCCAGCGTGCAAGCGTTAGGAGCTAATCGTATGATTGAAGTACGTTGTAAGAACTCAATCACTAGACATCGAAGGGGAAGTTAAAGAAAGAGAAGTATAAGGTAGACCAAAGTGCTAAAAAGAACTAGACCTTGAGGAGGCAAGACTTACAGGTGCGACAAGTCTCTTTGATGAGTAAGTGCCTATGCTATACGTGGTAGGGGAGGCATACCTATACCCATCGAGGAAAAGTACAAACAAAAAAGGTATCCAGAAAAACACAAAACTAGCCAATATAGTACATGCTGACATAAACATGAGCCAGATAAACAACACGATAATGAATTCCATATACTTATTGTGCCTGGGATAACAGCCAGGACTTGTACAATAATATTTGAGTACATGAGATATAAGTACAACCCAGATGCCCCTACAAATAGGAAAAAGGGCTCTGATAATCTGATTGATACATGCAATCAAAAAGGTACTGCAAGCGGCTGAGGGTGACATCATCAAATCAATGGAGCTGCATCGAAAGGCTGTAATGGAGAGGTCATTCAGGCATGTGGGGGGCTACCTATAGGGCCACCCCCTCATGAGGGCTGAGACATCTCACACACACCTGGGAATCACCGATTTTAGCTGGTGCATCACTGAACCATTAAGTATACAGATCTCAATCATGCTGAAAGGAGTTGGAGCTGAGAAACAATCAAGTCAAAGGGAAATAAGGAGTCCCTTTGGTTGATATGAGGCACCGAATAGGAGTGGAAGCTAGAACCAAGGTAAACCTCCCTCTAGACCTTTCTTCTAGAATGAATGAGCTGATGTTTATAGAAGGAGGTTCGCCATAGGTGAGGCAATAAGGGAACCTCAACTAAGGCACAAGAGAAAATAGTAGAGCGAATCACAGACTGACAACAATGATGATGATGAAATGGGGGGTACTGAGTAGTGAATGTACGACTTCACTTGTTAGAGAATAAAGGGAATGGATGACCTGGCAGTGACTGACACAATATCATGAGGGATAGGGGATAGTGAGAGTAAAGGCCATAATGTGCGATACTAGAGAGGGACCAAGCAATGAAGGATGGAGGACTATAGCGGGATGCAAAGGGACTTGGGATAGACTCCATGAATGCAATGAAGACTCAACTCGAGTGCTCTAAAAAGGGGTGACTCGATGGTGCTACCACACAGAAAAGGTCGAATGGGGACCATAAAAGCATCAGATACAAGATGGTAAGTCACGACAAAAATTGACATGAGCATGGACAAGTATGGGGGTAAAGTGGTGCCCCTGGTATGAGTGTTTCAAGTGAAGAAATTCGATTTTGAGGAGGGGTGAAGTGACGCTTCATGAAAAAAAAATTTCCTAGTGAAGTATCAATTTTAGGACTTGGTGAGAGCTTTCCAATGGTATAGACGGTTTGGTAAATGGGGCTACGGTTGGGTCGCAGCGAGCGAAATAAAAAACAGGGGTTTCTCTTTTAATAAGCATTTTCCCTCCAAATTAACTCATTTTCATGTGGAGCTGTGGTGAATGTAGAGAGGAGAGAAGGCCCTAAATTTTGCGGCGATCGTAACGGACAAACCTACCATTGGAATCGAGATCCGTTAGTTGCAGGTAAGAGGTGTAATCCTACTCTTTATTTTCAGTGGATTAAAAGTTTAGATTAGGTCCCCAGGGCTCAGGAATAGACCCTTGCTCCTCCTCACATCCGGGTCGCACTTTTTGGGGAAAAAAGTACGACCTGGGTAGCAGGTTTTGGGCAAAAAACTACAACCTGCCCAAGGTTTGGGCCTAAAAAGTGCGACCTGTCAGGGAGGGGTTTTCTGGTGCTATTTTTTGGCTGATTACTGGGTTTTTTATGATGAGATATGGTCTTTATTATATTTATTCTAAAAAAAATGGCAGTTTTGTGTAGATATGGCAGAATTACAGATCAATTGGAGAGAAAGAGACCTGGGTTCATTACGGTCGGAGATCCGAGAGAATCAGGGTCTGCAGTGCACTAGACCGGTTTAGGGTTTTGAAGTTTGTGGAGAACTCTTTGATGAGAGCTATGGAGACCTTATTTTCCTAGATTTTTAGCTATTGGGACCTGGACAATGAGGTCTTTATAATGCATGGGCACCAGATCAAGTTGACTGTCCAGGATATATATTTATTGATTGGTCTCCCACCACTTGGGATGGTAGGGAATACTCAACCAGTATTACTACGGGGGAAGAATATCACAGAGTTTATAGAGTTCCATTGTCGACTAGGTCTCCAAGTCAAGGGGACTTGGATACCCATGGGGGATTTTGAGAGGTTAGAGACCCATGATGTGGCCGTAGCAGTGCTGTGGATCCTGGGAAGCTAGGCACTTCGTCACATCACTGGAGGGCAGATGATTCTGGTGAAGAGTGTTTTGAGTGGGACCTACTATGGGTGGGCCCAGATGATGCTATTGTCGCTAAAACTACATTTTTCACTATGCAAGAAACAAGTGAATTATGACTGTGCATATGGTATAGTTTTGTGCTCATTCTTCTTTGAGAAGATCTTGATAGTTTGACCTCGCATACAACTCCAAGATGGGGGATTGAGAGAGCCTAGGATGTGTCGGTGGGGGAAAATACTATGCAGAGGAGGAGGTGGCGTGGTTGGACAGGTGTTCCGACCCAAGTTCTTTGGTCATTGGGACTAGATGCTACTGTATATAGACGACTATCCCTATAGTGGGATGAGTTATTGTGGTTATCCAGATTTTCCACTACCACTTGGTTGGATATGGGGGCTTGATGTGAAGTGAAAAATTGTTAATATTTTATGTGCATGTAAAGGTGTAGAAAAAAATGTATGTGATACTAATTATTTCACTTTTGGTATGCAGATACAACACCAGTAAAGATAGCTAGATATATGGGGCGACATGCAGTATCAGGGACCACAGGACCTAGTGGAGTGAGGTCATAGCAAAATGAGGATGCATCGGCCCTCCTGGAGGGTATCCATCATAGATGTGAGAGGCTTATGACACGTGTTTCAAAGCATGGCTGCTAGGAATTAGATGACCAGTACATAGAGCCATGTATTGGTCTACCCTCTGAGTGGCGAGGGGTCATGCAGTGCATGACGATGGCCAAATAGGGCATGCGTCATCTATGAGCTGCGGGAGCAGAGCCACTGGCTCAAGATCCTCCAAATAGTGATTAGTGTGTAGGGGTAGATGTTCCCCTATTTTTTAGTTTTGTAACATGATTTGGCTTGTCATATGTATCAGAGTGGATGGACTCTAAAACATACTATATGACACATATTATGGATATGCATCATTTTGATATTTTTATGTTATTGTCTTATGTTAAATGCATGTGCTAAGTGCCAATCTAGAATATTGTTTGCAATGTTATCTACATAGTGATTTTGTGCTCTAGGCACATGACTGAATGTAATTACTTCAAATTCATGTATCAAAAGCTTCACTCGTAAATATCTTCTAAAAAGGATAGGATTATGCACACGATAGACACCATTCAATTGCATGACAAGAAGCAAGGAATCTAAATGAACATGAAGGTGGAGGAGGTGATGTGAAAGGGAATCAGTTAATAAAAGTCGTACTACATCATATCTGGCCTGGTTATTTGTAGTAGTACCAATGCATGCCCTGTTTGAGAGAACAAGGGAGTTCAAGGGGGTAAAAATGGCCCAACTTGCCGAGGCTAGATTCTTACAGTAGCGACTTGCACCATCAGAAAAAATGATATAAGGTGTGGATGGTAGGTCCATATGAAAGGTGCCACAAGACAATAAATGGAAGGATGATGAAAAATGCTAGCAACCTAAGTGCAAAGTAGAGATCGAACACACTCCGCAAGAGGGAGTGATCAGGGTAAGATGTCTACTACTCACATGCTGACGGTAAGGTGGAGAGTGGGAGCTACCTAAGGTGTAATTTGTGCTGATATTACGAAATTCACCATGCACACAGGTGGTGCTATCCTGTTGATGGGTGGGAAACATGAAGTCAGGGGTAGACGTGGCTTCCATGATGTCGTCATCGTAGTAGATGAAGTCTCACCTACAACATACTAAGCAAGTACAGGAGAGGCGGATTGGCTTTGTTCAATATCGTACTCTCGAACTACCTCTAATGAGGCACAGTAATGCATAAGGTAGGGACAATGGTGAGAATAATGGCCATGGAGAGCACACAACGCACAAGGTTGGTTAGTGTGAATAGCTTTAAGATTCTTTGCTGTGGTCGAGGAAGAAGTAGGGGCTTCAGGGACCGTGGACTCAGGTAACAAAACTTTAACCATGCGCTACATATGGGGCATTTCAGGACAGTTATGGGTGGCATGGCCGATGACATCACACAAAGCACAGGGCTTTGTGTGTGGGGGAGGTGTAGGGTCCGTCAGGGCAGCCTTGTCCTTGGAGGCCCTCTTGCAAGCTTTTCCCTTCTTACCCAGATTGGTCGCAATAGGAGGGGGTTCCTGTTGAGGTGGGTGAGGCACTCTTGTAGCGGGAGAAGTCATGAGGTCCGGTTGAACTGGGGTCAAAGCAAGGTAAGGTTCAGGTTGACTTGGCGAGGTAGCGGCTGTAGGATCATGGTATCAGATGGGAATCCCAAAGGTCAAGTTAGGTAGTGAGAGAGTGGCCATAACAGGTTCCGTATAGATTCCTGGTGGGGGAGCTAGGAACGGTATCTGATCGGAGGGTTAATGGCCAGGTGGAACGACTCCTAAATGGTTAAGGCCTAGAGGAAGTGTTCCAGGAGGGTAAAGAGGCTCATGAATACCAGCTAAAGGGCCAAGAGGAAGAGGTCCAGAAGGATGAACTGAAGGGCTAGGAGAAGGCTGCAGAGGGTGAGGAGGCTCCCGAATAGTCGAGGCAGGACGCTTGAGGGAAATTCAAGACTTTTGCATCATCCAAAAATTTGATGAGCTGGGATCAGAGATAGGAGGAGGAAGACCAGGGAATGTACCAAGCACTGAGTAATATTTGTATATTCTGGGTGAAACACTGGTCAAAGGATCAACGGTTGCTTGTTGGCCACTGAAGAGATAGTGGACTTAGGGGAGGTCTGAGACTTCAGTTCGTAATATGTCAACTCATCAATGGTGACTATCTTTCTGTTATGAGGGAAGTACATCTTACGGAGGACTGCAGAAGGGATAGTAGACATCGCATAAGTGTAGCTACAACCCAATAGAATGTTGTAATGTAAGGGGGCATCTATGACTTCTACGTCAACACAAACATTCTTGTCCAGAAGAGTAATAGGAAAATTGCAGAATAATCCAATGGGCTTGGAGGCATGGCCATCCCATGCTCAGAGAGTGATCATGGAAGAATCCAACTTAGGGGATTCAAGTTGCTTCCAAACCAAAGTGGACATCACGCAGGTGGATTCCCCCTCATCAATAATGCAACAGGAAATGGTTTCGTTTCGAATCTTGACTGGGATTTGGAAGGCGACAAAAGCAGGGTGAGGAGGATGTTTGGATCAATCGACGAAAGGATCTACAACACCCATGGTATATAGTAGAGAATTTCATTGTGAAGGCCACGATTGGAGGAGTTCCAGCGTTGAAATGGTAGTAGGGGATTGTGCCAAATCATCGACTATGATATACGAATGGGTGGCTTTACCAGAAGTATAATTTTGGTGCAGTGTTGCCTTAGGGATCTTGGTATGAACCTCTGCCATAGGCTAACGGATCTCAAAAGGGACCCCTAGGTGTCGAAAGAGGCTCCATAGAGACCAAAGGAGGCAGCTCGAGGAGAGACATAGCGGGAGGCTTCTTGTACTGATGGGACCAAGTCTGAAGATTGATTTCTACGGTTGAAGGTTGATCAGCATTTCATCATGAGAATATGGTAATCAGGGGTATGAGACCGAAGAGGTTGTGTAATAGTGTGGTAAATAGGAGGTTGGGAAAAAGGAGGAGCTATGCAATATCCTGCATACGTGCTATCAGGAGGGGAAAAAATGCAGGAGGTGCTGGCCCCCCCTGAGGAAAACTAGAGCACATGGGAGGTTGAGAAATGATGACAACACAAACACGGCACAAAGCAAAAAGAGACTGACAAGGGCAGGGAGGTGTAGGATCAACTGATTACAACGTTGAAACAAGGGTAGGGAGGTGCAGGATCAATTGATTTTAATGTTTTTAGAGTCTTTGTTTGGTGGTGTTAACAAGGCCCTTTTTCGCTTAGGGTGTGTGTCTAAAAGTGTGTAAATTTTAATTTTTAAACCTAGACGTTTGTAGAGAAAAATAAAAAGTGTGTTGTATAGCTGTAAATAAACCTGCAAATGACAGTATATAAGCATGCAAAAACAGAAAATAAGCAGCTAATAATGCAATAATCTAAACCCAAGGAGGCGGGTTTCTCAATAGCTAGTATATAGGTGAGTAAAAAAAACTAATAAAAACACTGTAAAAAAGCTAATAGATCTAAGGTCAAAAGGGTCATGGATCTAAAAGAAAAAATCTGCTGGAAAGTGGTGCAGAAAAGAGCAACAAATCAGAGAAAAAATTACTGTAAAAATGGTGGCGAAAGGCTATCAGCTGAAGGGAAATGGAGTGAACCCTGGAGGAAAACCCAAAAAAATATATATGAGGTGATTTGGATGGATAACAAGCTGATCTGAAGCGGATCTGAAGGTGAGGTATTAGATCTGGAAAAATGGCTGAAGACTCTGAAATTTCAGAGAACCTACAATAGCAAAAATTATTCCACAAAACATGGTGGGTACTGAAGCCCTAGGGGGATAGGTTCCCACTTAGTTGAGTGAAATAGAACAATTACATGTCAAAAATGGGTAGAGATGGAGGTCATACAAACCTGAATAGAGGCTCAGACAAACCCAAAAAACTTTCAAAAAAATCTCTGCAAAAAGTCTAGGTCGCAGTTTCTGACCTTTTTTTAGCAGAGGTCACATATTTTGGGCTAAAAAGTGCACCCTAAAGGTCCAGGTCACAAATTCTGGGACAAAAAGTGTGACCTACACTTTTGGCACTCTCGACGGCATGTTTCAGAAAAAAATTTCGTCTCAACTGCGGTTGATGTCTGTCACCTGTGCAATAGGTCTGAAAACACACAAAAGTCAGAATTTTTATCGTTTTAGGGTTTTATAGGTTAAAAACATGTCAAGAAAAGAAAAAAAAAGGGGCTAAAGAGAAATCCTAGGGTTTGAAACAGCTAGATATGCAAGGATTAGGAAAACGACAGTGGCCATAATCGTAAACCCATGTGGAGTCGCCAGTTGTTAGTATGAATCTTAATTCCAATCGTACGAAAAAAGACCACTTTAGCTACGCATAACAAATAGCCCTAACAGAAAAAATTACTGTTAATATCTTCATAACTGTAGTTAGGTGATCAAGAGAAATGCTACAAAAATCTAGATCTATGCATTAGAAGACATTAAACGGTAGAAAAAACAAGATTTACTCCATGCATCCAATAGACAAGACAAGAATACATCGAAAGAATTTTGTATTAATGGCACCTGGGAGGAAAACACAAGAGTGTGTTCCTTATTCTCCTCAATGGGATGGGTTCTTATAAGTCCTCGGTACTTCAGATCTAGAATTCCTCTCTCTTGATGGTGTAGAAAAAACAGACAAAAATAGCCAAATATGACTATGATGGTGGATCAATAGTTAGACCAAAAGTATAGTTCCATAGTGATATTTAGGCAACAAAAGGTGATAATGAATGGGAAAACCCTTCTATTTATAACAAAATATTGAGTTAATCTAGATATTGGTGCATAGTTAAAATATTAGTAATGAAATCAAGATCCAATTTTTGTGGAATATTTTATTATATTTGTTGGAGGTAAAAGGAATTTGACTTGGGTCAAATCCCTTTATTTGTAAATAATAAATAAATAAATGATTTATGTATCAATTTAAGGATGTGGTTGAGTAATAATCAAAAAAATAATGATTTATTTAATTATTTAAGGGTGAATTAATGATATTTAACAAGGAATATTATTTAAAGAAGGTATAAATAATTATTCTTAGAAAATAATAAGATAAATAATGATTTATATAATTAATTTCATTGTTTTGGGTTAAATATAGCCAGGAATATTAATTAAAATGATGTATAACTAATAATTCTTTGAGGAAAATCAAACAAATGTATGTTTATTTAATATTTCCTCATGGGGTTTCCTGTTTAGACCATAAACAACATAATAAAGGTGGTTTACTAAGCTATTCTCATAGTGAAAGCAATTTTACTTGGGGTAAAATTAGTCTTATGTGGTGTACTTGGGTCCATCTAATGATAATAGGTTAGATGACCAAAAAATGGTGTAATATATTTCCCCCCAGAGTGCGAGTGTTAGGAGCTAATCGTATGACCAAAGTACGTTGTAAGAACTCAATCACTAGACATAGAAGGGGAATTCAAAGAAAAAGAAGTATAAGGTAGACCAAAGTGCTAAAAAGAACTAGAACCTGAGGAGGCGAGACTTACAGATGCGACAAGTCTCTTTGATGAGTAAGTACCTATGCTATAGGTGGTGGGTGAGGCATACCTATGCCTACCAAGGCAAAGTACAAATAATAAGGGATCCGGAAAACCTCGGAACTGGCCAATATAGTACATGATGGAATAAACATCAGCCAGATAGACAACATGACAATGAATCCCACACACATATTGTGCCTGGGATAACAGCCAGGACATGTAAAATAATATCTGAGTACATGAGATATAAATACAACCTAGATTCCCCTGCAAACAATAAAAATGGCTCTAATAATTTGACCGATACATGCAATCAAAAAGGCGCTGCAAGCAGCTAAGGCTGACATCATAAAATCGATGGGGCTACATTGAAAGGCTATAATGGAGAGTTCATCCGGGCATGTGGCGGGCTACCTTTAAGGCCATCCCCTCACGAGGGTTGAGACATATCACACACACCCAAGAATCACCAATGTCAGTTGCTGCATCACTGAACCATCAAGTATACGGATCTTGATCATGCTGAAAGGAGTTGGAGTTGAGAAACAATCAAGTCAAAGGGTAATAAGGAGTCCCTTTGCCTGATTTGAGGCACCGAACAAGAGTGGAAGCTGGAACTAAGGTACACCTTCCTCTAGAACTTTCTTCTGGAATGAATGAGATGATGTCGACAGAAGGAGGTCCGCCATAGGTGAGGCAATAAGGGATCCTCAACTAAGGCATGAGAGAAAATAGTAGAGTGACTAATAGACTGACAAAAATGATGATGAAAAAATGGGGGTTACTGAGTAGTGAATGGACGACTTGGCTTGTTAGAGCATAAAGGGCATGGATGACCTGGCAGCGACTAACACAATATCATGAGGGACAGATGACAGTGAGACTGAAGGCCATAATGTGCGATACAAGAGATGGACAAAGAAATGAAGGATGGAGGACTATAGTGGGTTGCAAATGGACTCGGGATAGACAGCATGAATGCAATGATGACTCAACTCGGGTGCTCTAAACAAGGGTGACTCGATGGTGCTGCCACGTAGAAAAGGTCTAATGGGGACCATAAAAACATGAGTGTAATATGTTAACTCATGACAAAAATCGACACGAGCATGGAAAATTATGGAGGTAAAGTGGTGCCCCTAGTACAAGTGTTGCAAGTGAAACAATTCGATTTTGAGGAGGGGTGAAGTGACACATCATGGAAAAAAAGTGTCCTATTGAAGTACCAAATCACTAAAAAATAAAAGATACCCATTTTAGGAATCAATGAGATCTTTCCAACAGTACATATGGTTTGGTAAACAGGGATACGGTTGGGTCGCAGCGAGCGAAAGAAAAAATGGGGGTTTCTCTTTTAATAAGGTGTTTTCCCTCCAAATTCACTCATTTGAATGTGGAGCTGTGGTGAATGTAGAGAGGAGAAAAGGCCCTAAATCTTGTGGCAATCGTAGCAAACAAACCGACCATTGGAATCGAGATTCATCAATTGCAGGTAAGAGGCCTAACCCTACTCTTTCTTTTCAGTGGATTAAAATTTCAGATTAGGTCCCTAGGGCTCAGGAACAAACCCCTGCTCCTCCTCACGACTAGGTTGCACTTTTTCAGGAAAAATGTGTGACCTGGGTAGTAGGCTTTGCGAAAAAAACAACGACCTACCCCAGGTTTGGGCCTGAAAAGTGCGACCTATCAAGGAGCGGTTTTTCGATGTTGTTTTTTGGCTAAGTACTAGGTTTTTTATGATGAGATATAGTATTTATTATCTATATTCTAACAAAAATGATGGTTTTTTGTAGATATGGAAGAATTATAGATCAACTGGAGAGAAAGATACCTGGGTGCAATACGGTCGAAGATCCGAGAGGATTAGGGTGTCCACGGTGCACTGGACAGGTTTGGGGTTCTGAAGTTTGTGGAGAACCCTTTGATGAGAGTTGGGGAGCCCTTATTGGCCCGGATTGTCAGCTATTGGGACCTGAACCATGATGTATTTATAGTGCAATGGCACTGGATCGAGTTGAAGGTCCAAGATATATATTTCCTGACTGGTCTCCTACCACTTGGGATGCTAGGGAATAATCAGCCAGTATTACCGCGGGGGCAGAATATCATAGAGTTTTTCATAGCACCATTGCCGACTAGGTCTCCAAGTCAGGGGGACTCAGATACCCTTCGCGGATTTGGAGAGGTTAGAGACCCGTGTTGTGGCTGCAGTGCTGCTGCAGATCCTGTGAAACCAGGCACCTCATCACATCACTATAGGGAAGATGATGCTGGTGGAGAGTGTTTTGAGTGGACCTACTATGGGTGGGCCCAGATTATGTTATTGTTGCTGAAATGACAGTTTTTGCTATGCAAGAAGCAAGTGAATCATGACTGTGCATATGATATAGTTTTGTGCTTGTTCTTCTTTGAGAATATCTTGACACTTCAACCTCACATACAACTCCAAGATGGGGGCCCGAGAGAGCCTAGGATGCACCGGTGGTGGCGACTACTCTGTAGAGGAGGAGGTAGGGTGGTAGGACGAATGTTCTGACGTGAGTTCTTTGCTCATTGGGACCAGATGCCACTATATATAGATGACTATCCCTATAGTGGGATGAGTTATTGTTGGGATCTGGATTTTCCACTGCCACCTGGTCGAATATGGGGGCCTGATGGTAAGTGACAAATTGCTAATATTTTATGTGCATGTAAAGTTCTAGAAAAAATTGTATGTGGTACTGATTCTTTCACTTTTAGTATGCAGATATAGCACCGGTAAAACTAACCGAATATATGGGGTGACTTATAGTATCAGGGACCGCAGGACCTAGTCGAGCAAGGTCGCAACAAAATGAGGATGTAGCGGCCCTCTTGGAGGATATCCATCATCGATGTGAGAGGATTTTGACCAGTGTTTCAGAGCGCGGCTGGAAGGACTTAGATGACCAGTACATAGAGCCATCTATTGGTCTACCCTCTGAGTGGCGAGGGGTCATGTAGTGCATGGCAATGGCTGGACATGGCATGCTTGATCTATGAGATGTGGGAGCATAGTCACTGGCTGGGATCCTCCAGATAGTGATTAGTGTGTAGGGGCGTATGTTGTCCCCAGTTTTGAGTTTTGTAACATGTTATGGGCATGTCATATGTATCAGAGTGGATGGAATCTAAAACATACTATATGACACATTTTATGGATATGCATTGTTTTGATATTTTTATGTTATTGTGTTGTGTTAAATGCATGTGATAAATTCCAATCTAGAATATTGTTTGCAATGTTATCTACATAGTGATTTTGTGCTATAGGTGTGAAGAGACCATTATCCATACCGACCATCAACCATTGTAGTACTTAGAATCACATTCAAAGTTACATCAATCAAGACATTTCAAATGGATGGGATTTCTACAACAATTTCATTTGGTTATCAGGTACAAAAATGTAATCTACAATAAGGTAGTTGAGATTCTCTATAGGCCTATTTTAAATTCATCTATTATACTCAAGCACAAAGTCAATTATGCATCAAAGTTACATTGAAAAATATGCATATGCTAGTGATTTTCAAGATGTGTATGAAAGCTTGAGTCAAGGAAACCAAAATGAAAAGTTAGATTATCAAGTGCATATCAGTTTTTTGTATCAATTTTCAAGTTATGTATACCACAGGGAGAAACAACCCGTATCATAAGGGAGGCACACACATCATTGATTGTTGGACATTTTAGTGTAGGCAAGACAGTAGCGAATCTCCAAAGGTATTGTTATTGGCCACGCATGATTTATAGTGTATCTAATTTTATTATAGGATGTTATTTATGTGAAATAAGTAAGCCTACCAACATGAAACTTTGATTTTACACTCCACTTCCGGTTCCTTCACATCGTTGGGAGAGTATCTCAATGGATTTGGTAGGTGGCATTCCTATGTCAAGGAAAGGTTATGGTTACTTGTATGTTGCGGTAGAGAGGTTCAAAAAAATGTGTCTTTTGATGCCATGTAATAAAAGAATTACACCTGAAAAAACTGCTAATATTTTATTTCAAAATGTATGGGTTCATTTTGGTCTTCTTACTTCTATTGTAAGTGATCACGATTCCCGGTTTGTTGGGAATTTTCTGTAAAAATTATGGGACATGATGGACATAAAGTTGAAGAAGAATACAAAATTTCATCTACAAATAGATGGTCAAAACGAGGTGGTAAACATGAAATTTATTCATCTTCTTAGAGGCTATTGCAGCAAGCATCCTAAGTTGTGGGGTTAACAGTTGCATTACATTCAACATGCATACAATAGGGAAACGAATTCTTCCACAAACACATCGCCATTTAAGGAATGTTTGGGGTAATTTCCAAGATTGTATTTGGACTTCATATTTGAGAGATATGTCTCTATAGATGGTCATAGTGGCATAGATAAGGAAATGAATTTCATTGAGAAAATTCAGTTGATACATCACACAGTGCAAGAGCATCTTGAAAAGAGTCAAAGAAGCTACAAGGAAAGGAATGAAAAACACTGTTTTGATCACAAATTCCAGGATGAATATGAAGTTTTGTTGTATATAAACAAAGAAATATTGCAAGGGGAAGGTAAAAAGCTCAAGACAATTCATTATGGTCCATTTAAAATTCTGGAAAAGATTGGTACTAATGCATTAAAGCTATATATGCTTCATTATATGAAAATGTATTATTTCATTAATGTTGAGAATTTGAGATTTTTTTTGCCTCCTTTGATTGATGATCAAGGAGAGCATGTTAAATTGCCATCAATAGATGATTTCTTGCCATAATATCTTGATGAAGTTCAGAAAGATCTCATACTTGATAGAAGAATCAAAACTTCAAGAAGAGGGAATATCAAATACCTTAGAGTGGGACTCAAGGGACAAAATCCTTAAAAATCCAAATAGATGGAGAGTGAAAGGGTGAGGGAGTTGTACCCTAACATGCTGAAAAATTGATAGTATCTTTTGGGGTCCAAAAGGCTTCTAGTGGGGAGAAATGATCATAAGCTTAGTATTTAGCTAAAAAAGGAAAGTAAACAGAAATTCTTCAGACTTGAATGAACGGGTAGAGCTCATCACTAGGATTCTAATGCAATTTGTTTCATAAAAATCCGAGTTCATATGAGTAAGTTATGGTATGATGTTCATTTTCCCAAACATGTAAAAATTATGTAGAATAGTGACATACTGATGACTTGGCAGTCCAGTCAGCACCTTAGGAATCTTCAGGGAATATTCTCTAGTTTTCATCCAATGACACTCGAACAAGTGCCATCACCAGATTCACTAATGTTTCTTGGGGAAGTTGAATTTTTCTCCTATTTCTAAGTTTAGAAATATTCTATGGTGGATTATTTTTATTATGGTGGAATTTTTTAGGCCAATGGAGAAGGGCCATGTGGCCCAGCCGAAGGCTTCCATTTCCCCCCCGCATGGCAAGGTTGGAAGGCATATTCATTTTTATGGACCACAATCAAAATTCAAATATTATATGGGGCGCATATATATATTTTTTTAACAAAATGTTGGAACCATATCAAACGGTTGCAACATATATATATATATATATATATATATATATATATATATATATATATATATATATCAACGCATATCAATTATAACCAAAGTTGATATCAAAGGTTTGTTGCAAAGTATTACACTAAAATTTTCATGGTGGGGTTGGGGTCGAACCCACAACCACCTGCATGCAACAACCACACCCTAGCACTATGCCATATACCGCAAACCTTACTCCATAAGGTTTTTTATGCCATTTCAATTCACACGCAGTAGAGTATGGGGATTCGAAGGGGGCTAGCCCCACGGGCAAGCGCCCTCCAAAATGATCGCACATTGAAGACCAGGAGTCAAAGCATTCTCACAGGAAGATTTAAGTGGAGTTTTAAACATGGATTAATACACATTAACTACGTTAATATTTTTTTAGGCCACGATAATCCATCATTCGTGCTAAATGCACTCACTTATCACATTAAACTCATACGTATCCACTAATTAAGTGTGTATTATGTTGGTGGAAGGTCTAGCAGACCCACCAAATGCAGAGAAGCTCCACATTTTGTGGATTTAATGGGCAGACTTTCCCATTTAGTGGAGAAAAACTAGGAAAAATTGGTTTTTCCATAACTGAGGCACTTTTCAACCAATTTTGGCTCAGCAAGGGTCATTATTGGTAGATTTTGATGTTTTAGAGCCATTTAATCAGGTTGCAGAGGCAACAGGAGATTGTAATAAAAAATTGTGCACAGTTGAATCTAATACAAAGGCCCACGCTATGAAGTTGGACCAAAGAGATGTAGCCCATGAGGGGTGAACTCCTTCATAAAAAAACTTGTTTATTTGTCTCTCTTATTTGTGCTTGCTATGTTTTTATATGCTGCTGTTTAACATTGAGTTTCCATGCTTTTATGTTCATGAAATACATTTGATATCATCAATTTTAATGAATTTTCACTCATAATCGCATGTATAAACCCTTGTATGATAAGCAAACCAAAGCACTTTCATGTTAATTTTTAAACTAATACTAGCACAACATTAACTAACAATCAATTTTAGATTACCAAAATTCTACATGCTTAGATAGCTTATGACCTAAACATTTCACTTATCTTGTTTTTGTGCCATGTCAGCTTTCTGGGTGGAACAAAAATGAAAAAACCATGCTAAAAAACCACTTTGTTCGATTGTTTTCACCGTGGCACTGCACTTTTGGAGTGACCTTGAGAGCATCCATTTTTCTCAGCCTTGGAGAAGCAATTTTTCTTGGTTAAGGACTCTATGGAGAGCTAGACATCCTAAGATTTCCTGGTACCTTCATATCAACATTTGCAGCATAGGAAGTCACTCAAAATTTCCATACAAATTGGCATTTCATTTTTCCTAGATGGCACTGCGCTTTTGCCTAAATGTGTTGCGCTTTTCCCTAGAGGTCAAATTTTCCAGTTTTATCAGTCAAACATGATTCCCAATGATATAATTTCTCTTGTTTTGAGTTGAAATTATGTATATGAATGTAACTGAGCTTGTTAATTTAATTTCCATGTAATTATGAAGGTCATTTATGATAGAGACGCTAGTTAAAGGCTAATAAGAGAGTTTATTTTAACCTCCTGAGTCTTAGGTTTGGTTAGAGATATTTGTATAAAATTTTTCTATCTTGAGAGATTCAACCCCTGAGAGAGGGGAAGATGGTTTTTGGGTCTATATGTAGTTGGTTTTCACTCAGATTCAAGATTGTAAATCATAGAGTAGAAGGCTTGGAGCTTTTTGTACAATTTATATTTGTAGAAATACAAGACTATTTGTAGCTATTATATAGGGATTTATGTGGTATGATTTTGTGGCAGTGCTTATCTTATGTAATTCAATTTTATGAATGATTAGCTCATCTTATTTTCATATCATTAGGTTCAATGATATTCCTATAAGATGTTAAACAAAATTATCAAATTTTATAATTTTTTTTGGTAGGAATTTCATGTTTATGTTATTCATCTTCTGATAAATGAACTCATGCTTGTAATGCTCATTTTGAAACTTTTATTTTCCACCCTACACTAAAATTGATAATCTCAAAGTGTCAACGAACATGCCTTCCATGTCTCTTTGTATCCCTGAAACTGAAATTTTTTGGATCTGACCTAGTTTCCTTGACCTCTCCTCCTGATCCAGTAAAAACCATAAATTTCAAAACACTAGATCTCAATACCTAAACTAATATATAATTACCCTCTTTATTCATCTTTCGGAAGTAAGATCGTAGAGAGAGTCCTCTTTGATTTGGTAGGGCTAGCTACCAAATCCAATGTCGTTCGAGGTTACCTCCATCGTTTTCCATTCTCAGCCTTGGGACACTATGGAGGATAACAATGATATTATCAAATATGTATATTTTTTAATGAAAAAATAAATATTAAATCAACAGGAAAATAAAAATATACAACCATCCAATATAGTATCATGAAAATTTGGGACTATTACACTCACCATATTTAGAATCCTGAAAAGTCAAGACATTTACACTCCTTGCCATATTGAGTTGCATGTGTGTAGTATCCCAAAACAGGGAATTTCTACAACAAATAGAATATCTAAAGATATTATAAAATTGGAGCTTCAACAAATGATGAGAATTGAAATTAAAATAATCTCATTAGATGTAAAAGAACATCTCACCAGCAGATGAAAGAATCTCAACAAGAATATGGCCTATATACTCCTTCCTAAGTGGGGGAATGTAGCAATATAGGGCATAAAATGGATGTATTTAGAAAATAGTGCTATATATGTGAGGAATGAGACTTGGATCCCTTATAATATATCACATACAACTTACATGCAGAATTAGAGCTGAAAAAATTCACTCTAACCAACATAAACAGATCTCCCCAAGTCAATATAACTCAAATAAGCCCAAACCCCATAGCTTAACTCATGCAGAAAGGACTGAAGCAAGTAAAGAATTATTTTAATGAGTTTTTATGCAAAAATTAATGATAAATAATATATTTGGAGACTACAATCATCCAATGGCTGGGAAAATGAACATTCCTTCCTTCTTATACAAAATAAGATTAACCCGACAAGGGTTTCATGAGAGTACAACATATAAAAGTGAAGATCTATAGATTTTTATCTGAAAAACATAGTTATACTATAGCACTATATAAATATAGCTGAAATATACAAATGATAGAAGAAGAATGAAATACAGAGCTTTGTGGGAGAAAGGTTGGCCCTTCCTCCAAGGAACAAGCTCACAAGCAAGGGTTCAAACCCTGCTACTGCAGCTCTGGGAAAAATGACGTATTTCATTCAAATAATTGCACTGTAAGTGATGGTAGCTACTTGGGCCACATGCCAAGATGTCCAATATGCTTAGAAACTTCCTGTACAGATATTGCACAGAGAGGGAGGCTCCCTCCTCTGAAAGATAAGCTCAGAAAGTGGGTGTTGTGATCTTCCCACTGCAACACCTTGCAACACAGCAATTCTTGCTACAAGAATAATGTTGTAGATGAAGGAGGATGCTTGGCCTCAAGCCTAGATGTGGAAAATTGCTGAACAATGCTCCCCCAAGAGATCACTCAAGTAAGGAGAAGGAATCCGTAAGCAGGAATGCCTTGTGCTAAAGAACACTGCAACTCTAATAAATAGTAAGAGGATGTTGAATAGTCTATGTAGACCGAAATCAATAATCCATAAGCTAACCCCAAATTTCTAGTATATTCCTCCTTATAATATTTGTGAGCCTCCTCACCTTGGGTCCCACCTATTAGGGTTTCCAACACCATGTGATCACTTTCCCTCCAAAAATATGTTGTATCTCCATCAAGACTGCTCCTCCATATTGCATTGTTGACTTAGTCAACTTGACTAAATTAGCATGATTCTTTTCCTGTTCATACATGGAAAGTGAAAAATCGAGCTCCCATTTTCACACAAAGAGGGATTTTATGCTAATACAAGGTAAGTATGGGTCTCTTTCCCCCATTTATTCACCTACTAAGTGCAAGAAACAAAATTTAATATTCCCATTAGCTGCATGCTAATTTTGGGAATATTACATTCCTCCCCTCCCAAATGTTGCTTGTCCTTAAGCAACTGCAAGGATAGAACTGCAAAGTCTCCTCCTCCCGTCCTGTAGCATCCTCATATGATGTGCTCTCCAAAAGAATAATATGTTGTCTCATGAATGAAACTCCATACTATCTCTCTCAAGCATACAAGTTAGCATTTGGTATACATCCAAAATGGCTATCATCATGCAAAAGTAAAGTACTCAAGGAGAAAATTATGTGCTGTCTAGAGGTCCTCTCAAGGCATCGAGTTTTGAATGCATGGGAAGCTTTCATTCCCAAGTGAAACCTCCACCCCCAAGCTATCATCCATATAAGATGAGGCACCCTACAACATGGAAACTCATGAAGTGTAGGTGGGCTGAATAGATGAACATGATAGGCAAGAAGGCCTATCCCATGTTGTCCACCTCTCTACTTATGATAAGTGTAGAGGGCATGTTGATCTAGGGATACAACATGGTTGCCATCAACTAGCAAAAAGAAGATTGAATCTCCAAGGATCCTCTCTCCAATCTCATGAGTCATGCTAACCCAAACCATTCCAGAAAAGATGAATGGAACTTCATCGCCATATGGAATCGAAATCAGAAAAATGTTGAAGGTTGTGTGCAAGTTTGGATGGTACAAATGGTTCTCCAAGTGGATACTGTGCAGTCTCCCCAACTACTGTTTGAGAATATCATATGGCAAGTGGTGCTTCAATAAGTTACAAGCTGTGCATGTTTGATCGTCCACCATGGGGTAGTAAGTAGCAATGGATATCAGCTGTACATGATTAAATTAGCAGTACCATTTCCCAAAGTCATGTATAGGTGGGCTACCATCATTACAAATATTGGCCCTAATATTACCATAAGACCCAAAAATACTCTTGTGCTTTTGTGGAGAAATGCACTATTCATATATGGTGAGAAGATACAAATACTCAATGGAGTAATTAACAAGTGAAAAAATGTATTTCTTACCATGCATGGTGAGTGGGCTAAAAGTGAGGTCCATGAATGAGTCCTCCCATGAGAATCTCCTCATAAAAATCTACAAAAATAAGGGATACATACTCTCCTTGGAACACCCCATGGATAAGAACATACTCCCAAGTGACAACGTTGTAGGCCTTAGAGATAACACTCTTGTCACTCTATGACTCCTACCTTTGACATTCCATATGGAAAAGCCATCCACTATCATGTTGCTATGTGAGAACATCACCTCCCTATATGGGAACCTCTCATAATCCTTCAAAGTTTAAGGGTAGCCTCCTTGCACTTTGAATGTGCTTCCCTTCTCTCTGGATATATCATAAAAGTATGGGAAAATTTGTGCCCATACTCTCCCTAATGTAACCACAACAACAAAAACTCTTTTTGCTCCCCCATCTCTCCCTCATGCAAGCCATAGAGTAATATCATGATGGTTGTCTTATATGATGCCCCATACAAATAAGTCTTCTACTATTTTAACATATGGGTGCCATGCCATGTCTCCATCCACCAAATATTTCTTGACAAAGAGTATGACCCAAGATGGCCAAACTCTCTCAAGAGTAAATATGGAAGTTACTCTCTCAAGAGTAACCTCCTTCAGATGGATACTCCCTCATCTGAAAGATAAGCTCAGAAAGTGGGTGTTGTGAACTTCCCACTGCAACACCATGCAACATAGCGTTTCCTGCTACAAGAATAACATTTTAGCTGAAGGAGGATGCTTCGCCTCAAGCCTAGATGTGGAAAATTTCTGAACAATGCTCCCCCAAGAGATCACTCAAGGTATGAGAAGGAATCCCTAAGCAGGAATTCCTTGTGCTAAACAACACTCGAACTCTGCTAAACAATGAGAGGATGCTCAATAGTCTAAGGAGACCAAAATCAATAATCCATCAGCTAACCCCAAATTTCTACTATCTTCCTCCTTATAAGGTTTGTGAGCCTCCTCACCCCTTGGTCCCACCTATTAGGGTTTCCAACACCATGTGATCACTTTCCCTCCAAAACTGCGTTGTAACTCCATCAAGACTGCTCCTCCATACTGCGTTGTTGACTTAGTCAACTTGAATAAATCAATGTGATTCTTTTCCTGTTCATACATGGAAAGTGCAAAATCGAGCTACTAATATATACCATTTTTACACCAAGAGGGATTTTATGCTAATACAAGATAAGTATGGGTCTCTTTCCCCCATTTATTCACCTACTAAGTGTAGGAAACAAAATTTAATATTCCCATTAGCTACATGCTAATTTTGGGAATATTATAATGTGTCGTGCTATGGATCAACGACTTGTATCATCAAGATGCATTTGAAGTGGTAGTTGGTGTATATTACCGGTATCACATACCTAGCAGTATGTAATATCCCATATTGCAAATTTAACATCAAATTTAATATTTAGAGATTTAAAATTTAAAATTTTAATTAACATCTAAAAAATTTAAAAATATTTTAATAATAAAATAAAGAATGATTGAGTGAATTTTTAAGGCAATCCTTGATAATAATTCAGCGGTTCCATTTTATGCCTCGATCGGGGTTATATATTGGACATGATGAAGATATAGTCCAACCAAGATTTTAAAAAAAAAACTTAAATTGAATTCATAAAATTGATAAATAAACAACAAAATTATATGTGTGTGTGTGTGTATGTGTGTGCATGTGCGAGAGAGAGATGATGATGATGATGATGATGATGATGATTAATGTCCACTAAGACCAATTTGTTCTACCATACTTCAAGAAAAATGTCTAAAATGTGATTCCTCAAAATCTTGATTCTATGATCAAGGAGAAGGGAAAGAAGCGCTCTAAGATCGTTATAGTTGGGATGGATGAATAAGTCAATAATATTTGAGGTGTGGACGATGATATGGAATTGGGAGCACATGTGTAAGAGTGAGGAAATCTAAAAGGAGCACCATTTTAGTATCGCAAATCTGAAAAATTAGTTTGTCTCAGAGTCCGTTGGTAGTAGACCACTGCCCGATTTCACTTCGAACCTCATGGGAATTAGTCCTTATCCTAGTGATGTTAATTTTATTCTTATTGTTGGACACCACAAAGAGATAATTATGGTTATCAAGGGTGCATTTGATCACCTCCTTATAGTATCTTAACTTCCTTTTACCCTCCAGCTCCTTATTATTCCACAGTTTCTCCTTAAAATTCAAGGTAATAGTATTTTTATACTATCCTTGCTTCCCATGATGATCTCCTCCTTAATGCCGCAATGTTTGAAAAAATATTGGGCATCCTTATGCCACCCTTGGTTGAGGTGTAGGTGGGGGGTTTGGCTAAATTTCGAAGCAATTTTTGGTAGCCTCTTGGATTCCATGTTGTAAATATTCTTCTTATACATCATATATCTAAACATAGTAAAAATTTCAATGGGGTACATGCCAAATTATATAAAGAGGATAGGATAGGGACTATTTCCCTTGATATTGAGTTTATAGGTTATGAATTTATTTTGAATCATCTCAATATTTCTCCATGACTCCCTAGATATATGACAACCCCAAACTTCTCATCCGTATCAGACAACAGGGGTGACAAGAGCCTTAAAGATGATTATTTTTTAACTCCAAATGCAGATATTGACCAAATTATGATTTTTTTCAAGCTCGTAATAAGCTTTCCAGCCTCCAGTAATTTTTCTCTAGATGCTAGAATTTCAGTTTAGCTGATAAGGAAATTCAATGCTGAAATATTTATAAGAAGAAACCTTCTCAAGACAATGGCTATCATAAATGAAACTTCCATGGGTTATATTTTTGGATTTAGTGATCATGACTTTAGTCTTGTTAGTATTAACTGTCATACCCATCTTGGAGTGGTACACATGAAGAGTCTTAAGTTACTTGTCAACGCCATCATGGATTTCTGAAAGACGAACGATATCATCAACACAAAGGAGAGGAGTAATGATTATTCCAGCGAGCTCAGTTCCCATTTAGTTCCCTTGCAACCTACAGTCTCTAGACACTCCTCTAGTTTATTGATGTAAATACCCAAAAGGGTAGGGGATATGGGACACCCTTGCTTAACCATGATATTACATGTAATATTTTTAGACCATGCTTCTTTGGTCTTAAGCTTAGAAATGATAGTCTCATAGAGGTGGATCACAACAATCCTTAGTTCATGAAGAACCATGATATCTTCAAGTTTTTTCAGAGCTTATCATGAGGAATAATGTCGAAAGCTTTTCTAAAGTCTAGAAAACTATAGAGGAGATCAGATTTACTATTGCAGAGTTCCTCTACAATGATCCTGAGATTGAAAAGGTGGTCGATAGTCAAGTGACATCTCCTAAAACCAGATTTCCCTTCAGCCCTTTTACCATGGTTTTCAAGCCAAATGCTAAGCTTATTTTCCAAATTGATCCCGTATAGCTTGGCTAGGAGGTGGCTAATCGTATTGGTCCTGTAGTTACAGGGAACACTTTTGTCCCCATTTTTAAAGATAGACACAATAAGGCTTGGCGTCCAAAGCTTAGGGAAGCCATGCTTTACAGGAAAATTGAGAAGCTTTTGGAGATGAGGAATGCATATATATATTCCTATTTTAAAGATCTAAACTTGGTATCCTTCAATATATTTAGCTTTCCAAATAGAAAGATTATTAATCCCAAGCTCAACAACTTCCAAAGAGAATATATATTACATAATAGGATTGATTAAGATGGTGCCCAAGGTGTTCAGAGAGTCATAGAAATTCTTAAAATAGTTGTACCAAATTTCTAAGAGGATAGAATGATGATATTTAGTTTTACGAATAAGCACATTGCGCCAAAACTTTCTGGGCGCAACTTTAGAAAGGTGGAGAAGATGCTCTTATCTCTTATTAATATATGATCTCTTCTTCCTATTAATGAGAGATTTTTTTATACTTATATTCTAGAGTTTAATGATTTCATTAGGGGTGTATTGGATCATTTTCCTTGCAATTTTGTGGTTTTTTTCATACTAAGGACTGGAAGTTCTATTATTCTGTGGAGAACTTGCTAATGGTAGTGGAAAGGGTAGTATTAAAATGGTAATAAATATGATCAATTTTGTTATTACTAGTTAGGGAGCCTAAATTCCTTTCTAAGTCCCTTAAGAAGAGGTCGACATTAGTTCTAGCAAAGTGAATGCATATTTATGCTTACACTGGTCTCCTGCATATGGGCGGTATACATAATAATATTTATGGATAAGGAGAAAGGTATGTGGTCTGAGTCTGGCTCATATTTGTTAAATAACTGGAATTTTATGATACGGTTGAGCACATCGGCATCATAAATCGCATAATCCATGACATTGAGACCCAACCCATGGAAACAGTTTATCTGACTGGAGAGAGGCAACTTTTTAATACCATTGCAAATGATTAGATCATGGGAACTACAAATATTTACGAGCTTGGTACTGAATAAGTTCTTGATTATGTATTCAGAGTATCTCTTGAATCTATTAGCTAAGTAACCATCTTCATGAAGCCAAAAGGGGGTTGAGGTTAGAGTTGTTACTTAACATAATAACTTGGTTAGCAACATTACGAGCATTAAAGTCCCCAAACAAAAGGATATTACCTTCATTCATTAGGTTGTATATTTCTTTTTCTAAGGTATTGAAAGGAAAATTTCTATCCAGGTTTTTTTTCTTATAGGATGTAGAGTTGATAGGGGTGAAATACCAAATTGCAAGAAAAGTGCTACTGGTGGTATAATCAGAGATCTTGATCTAGATGTATTAATTGAAGGGGTCGGTTTACGAAGTCGGATGTGAGAGGAAACATATCTCCTTATGTAACAGGCTATACCAACAAAACCGCTCCTAGGGGATTTCTTATTCCAAGCTCACCAAAGAGTGAATCCATCAAGTTGAGGGACCCTAGATTCGTCATTTTCCCAAGTTTCAACTAAAAGAATAGGATCAATATCACTCAATATCAAACTCAATGTAGGACCTTTACACCATATAAAACCACAAAAAATAAGGATAGGATCCATAGTGATGCTAATACCAATTTATCACTCGTTTGTGGGACTCTATCTCCAACAATAACTTTCATATTTATGACGATTTCCCATTTCCCTTATTTTCTTGCCTCTTTAACCTTCTGGACTTATTTCCTAATTTCAATTTGGTTTTATGGAATCACATATTTACTTATAAAGACTATTATTCCTTTTAGGCTTGGGGATTTCTTGAGTATATCTAATTTATGGTCATTACAACTGACCTTGACACAAATTAGTCTATGTTTATGCTCAAGTATCTTTCCTACCCTTATTTCTTCGATGAGAAAGTTTGTTTGAATTCGAGATTTTGTTTGTAATTTTTCTTAAACTATTTATAATGTGTCTTCATTGTTTTGTTCTTCTATACCAAAAATTATAAGGTGTAAAGCTCTTTTATGACGCTCATGGTCAAGTACAATTAGTTTAATAATTTATTCTTTTATGGGGTTAATATCTAATTTATCCTACGCATTATTTAGGGCCAAGTTATTATGTAGTTGTTCTTTTATATTTTTAATATCTTTTTTCAAAGTTTCATTTTTTTTAACCATTTCTTGTTTACTATGTTCTATTCCTTGAATTTTTCTTTTCATTCCTTAGAGTTCAGTTTCGAGTGTCATTATTTTTTTTTCTAATGATTTGTGGTCATTTTCAAGCATTGTATTTAATTCTAGTTTAAAATGGTTTTCTCTTTCTTATCTTCATCTTTCTAAAGATTCAATGTACTAGTAAAGACTCTATAGTGTAATTTCACTTGGTCTCCCTTCGCTAACTAGGAGTTTAGAAATATGAGGGGAAGTAGTCATAGTGTAAATAGCAGAAACTTAACAAGAAGAGGGTAAGTGGGAACATATGCACCTTCCAGAGTTGTATTTACTGTTGTTGAACCAATACGACACTTCCAATAGTTGCATACTTGTGATATAAGACCACACAAGGTATTGATAATGGGCTGCCCTTCTCTGAAACTATCGCATGAACCAATAATGTCCTAAATCATTTCTTTCTTTGTATTTGATATAATTTAATGTTTTGGAAAATGATTTTCTTCATTTTTAATTTTGATGTTTAATATTTGTAACTTAAATTTTATAAATTTAATTCAATTTGATTTAGTAAAAAAACAAAATTAGTGTTTCTAATTGTGTTCATAAATATATTTTTATGGATAAAAAGATTTAATTTATATTGAATATTCTCAAATATTCTTAACACTGGTCATATAAAATATGTTAAAATTTATTTCAAAATTAGTTATATCATTTATACACTCCTAATTAAATTTATTAATTAAAAAAATATTATATTACCAAAATCTCTATGGTTAAGAATTTTATTACATTCTTTTTTAAAATGTGTATATATTAATTATTTATATAACCAATAATAATAATAATAATTTAAAACAAAATTATACTTTGGTTAATTTTTTAAAATATTTTTATTTTATTTTGAAAATGTATTATGAAATTAATGGTTTAATTGTCATGAATTGTCTATAAATATTTAATAAGCATTTAATTTATATAACTATATTAATTTAATAATTAAAAATATTATTCTATTCTGATTTATTAATCACATTATAAATAATCAGTTAGCTTAGATGGTTGATTCCCCTTCGTCAAATCACCTATACTATGGAGAAAAAAAAATCTCATTGCATATTTCACTGAAAACTAAAATGACACAAATTAATTGGATTTTGGCTGGAGCTCTATCTTTCATCTCCTACAAAAATATACATATTCATAAAATGTAGTCAAAATATTTTAATCAAAACCGTAAGAAATATTAATGTGCATGGTCACAAATGCAAGGTTGAACTATGCAATGTGGGCTTTCATTGCGCACAAGTAAAACTTTATGTTCCCATGTAGTGATGTATGTTTTAATACATTCCTATATCGTGATGTACAAAAAGGGTCAAAGTGTGTGTAAATAATATGTTATGTTTTTGCCTCTCTCTAGAGGTTTTCACCGCATGAGAAAAAAATAGTTTTATTGCGTATGATATTGTTTTACTGTGGGGAAAAAGAGAAATAACCTCTATTTTTTTATATGAAAATCAAAATCCAAATATATTTTGTCATGAGCTTTATTGTGAATTTTAATTTCTAATTGACAATTGTGTAATCCTATATTTTGGTTTGGTTTTATTTTTCTTTGCCTTTTATTGAACATGTTATGGGTGAATTTTTATTACTATTGGAAAAACAGCCAAAGGTTTACTAGAGTTGAACAAAGCGAAGGTATTTATCAATGGTCAATTGTCATTTTAAGGATAAGTTTGAAAAATCTAGAGATTCGTCAGTATAATGGGAAAGATTATGATTATTGGGAAATAACAATGAAGGAATATTTTTCTTCTTAAGATATATGAGATCTTGAAGAGAATGGTTTTGAGAAGAAGTCAATGCAACAACATATAATTACACAATTAGAGATAGATTTGTTGAGAGATAAGAAGAAGGACTTCAAAGCTCTTTTATACATATTCTTAGTGCATGAGAGTATTTTTTAAAGGACTGCAACAACAACAGAGTCAGAGAAATCATGTGATATTCTCTAGACATCACGTCAAGGTGTTAGTGTCTAATATTCACAGTCACCAAATTTACTCTTTCCACTGTAGTTAGAGTCTTATAGTCAAATTGTTATATTTTCAAATAAAATTGCACATCTCTCTTGGTTTTCAAATGGTCCTATGTCATTGTCTAGGTTTAAATATACTCTTATGTCATGGTCATCAAGGTCAATTCATAATCAGTTTCAGGAGACATTGAGTCACCAAAGGTGATTGTTCCTTCATTAAGTGTCAAAAGAGTCATGGTGTCATAGGTTGATCATGAAAGTGTCATGAGTGTCTTGGTTGGTATAGTGAGTAATAATATTAATTAATTTGGGTATGTGGTCATCATATTTCCATTTAAATTCATCATCATCCAAAAGTAGTAAAGTGTCATGAGAGTTAACAAATTAGGGAGTAAAGTACATCATAGTGTTAAGGTACATCTATGTCACATGGAGATGTAACCTTCCTATTGAAAGAAACATTGTTTCAAAACAAATCACATCATCAAGTCATTTTGTGAAAGGTACACATCATGTCACTCCCCTATCAAGCCAAAAAATCAAATTTTCATGGTATAAGGAGAATTAACACACTTCAAAGCTTCATTTTATCCTTTCAATGTTCCAAGAGCTCCTCGTCATCACTTTGAAGAGCTTCCATATCCATCACAAGTTTGAATTTCACCATCATTGCCATATTTCATCACATTGTTGCATTTCTAGAGGGTCTTGCTACACTTTTCATTTGGAGGACAAAGTAATAAAGAAAGGGTCCAATTTTCATCTCAGTGCTTCAAAGCCTCTTTTAACAAGTAATTCCAACCTTGCAAACCCTCTATGCAGTCTTTTTCTTCAGAAAATTGATCAAACTCAATCCCTAGGGTTTTGCTATGTTTTCTCTTCCAATGGTCTCTTGTTTATTTTGAGAGGAAACCTCCTTGTTTTTGGGTTCATACATACTTCATCATCCTCATTAAATGTTCCCCACCCTACCCCTCACTAAAATTCCTTCATTTCACCATTTCCATTATCAAAATAAACTTGTTGCTGTGCTTTTGGCACAAGTTTGTATTTTCCCCTTTTCTCTCCTTATTTATCACAAATTATGGAAATTTCACTTTTAGTGTGTTCCTAACATATATCCATACCTACAATAATTTTTTCATATTTTTTTCTACCTCCCATCCCCTCCATTCCCTTCCCTCAAGTTGTTGTGCTTTTAATCCTGTTTTGCATCTCAAATCCCTTTCCCTTACTTGTTTGAAATTAGGGTCTACTATTAAAAGTGAAGCTATAAACATGGTGAAGACTAGTGAAGGGAGGAGGTATAAGGGAGGAGAAATATCTAGATATGAGCCAACTCACATGAAAGAGGTCAATGCATTAGAATTTATTAGAAAATTGTTGAACACATGCATGGTGGATGGAGAAACTAAACACACCCATAGAAATATAGCCATGAGTTGCTCATATCATTCACCATAGATGTCTATTTATGTTACATTGGTGAGACCCTTGGATTAATCTTCCAAGGTCACTTGGACTCCTTTGTGACTGTTCGTCTTCCACACCTACCCATATAGGATTAGGTGTCCAACATTCCCCCCCTTAATCTGAAGGGGTATGTGTGAGTCCAAGAAGAGATTTGTAATACAAATCTTCAAAGTGTGCATGGCAACACTTAGGCTGAATCAACTCTCTGAAATGTTGGCATAAAGAGGTGGTTTAAGGATGACCACCAACACTAGAATGCAACACTTATTGTCATTCTCGGAACTCTTCCAAAACTAGCAAGAAGCTAAGGGCTTCTGCTAGAGGAAATGTCCCTCATATTTGAAGAGGGAGACCTTAAACCTAAAAAAATTGAAGTCTACAACCTGTGATGATTTAAGGATGACCACCAAAATTGAAATGCTTAATAAATTTATTGGAACTCCTCCAAAGCTGGCAATAAGCTAAAGTCTTCTACAAGAGGAAGTGTTCTAAAAGAGGAATAATATCAACCTCACATAGATGGTTTAAGGGTTGTCCACTAACCAAAGGCATGCTCATGGGAATCCATGTCTCTGGCTACAACTCTGAATCTGTAATGAGAGATTGTGGCTCAGGCTCCCTTGATGTGGCGTCGAAGCTTGTAGATGACCACCATTTTCCCCTCTGTCAAGTACAAGGTGAGATGATGGCGAAAACTCAACTGAAAGATTATTTAATATTCTAGAAAAAGTTTTGATATGTGACTTAAACATCTTCTTGGCTATTGATGCCCATTGCCAAGAAGCGATCCATCCAAGATGAATCTTTGTTCTTGCAGGAGGCTTTTTTCTGAAGCATCTTTGTGAAGAATGGGTATGTCAACCACAGTGCTTGCATGGGTGAAGATCAAAACAATGATCTTTCATTTGGCCAATGAAGTCACAGTATTTGCATTTTACAATCTATTTTTGCTGCTATGGAAGAGGAGCAGGATCTGGAATAGATGAAGTTTAACTTTGATAAATAAATATAGCACTCTAAAATTTGATGGGCTTGGATTACTCTGGAATATGAAAAGACAACTCCTTATCATATCCAAGACCTATTCTGCATTTGTTGTGGACAAGCTCTTCCCAAGGTCTGATGATGGGCTTGGGAAGTGTAATTTGAACTGCTCCATCTGCATGTAAATCTGCTCTTGTACAAGGAACTGAATGTGAATCGACTGCAACATTATTGACTTGCTATCTATGGGAGTCGCTTTCAATTTTCTGAACAGAAACAAGTTTAGAATGATGACTCCACTGCTGTAATTATTCTTGTTGAAGCTGAGATTCAAGCTGCAGAAAATCAATCTTTTCATGTGCATTTCGCAGACAGAATTTAATGTCTTTGAGAACAACTTTGTTAATCATGACTGTATTTTTTATAGTAGAATGTATCGGATTGTTCAGTAATTCCAATATTCCATCATCCATTTTCCAACAATTTAAATTTTTGAATTCAAATTTACTCCCAAAATCAAATATAATGGTGTTCCACAAGGCTACAAACTAACGTGACTCTATATAAAAAAAAGTTTTTGACATGAGTTAAATGAGTACAAATTGCATCTAGCTACTCACCCGGTACAAAGAAGAGCTTTTTTGCTTGATGAACTCTATGAATTATCTCAAATACTCTTGGTTCTATTCAAAATAGAATTTAGGGTTTTCTTACGTTGGAAATAAAAGTATATATTTCTTTTGGATATGAAAAGAATTATATCCTATACATGCCTGAGGCATTTTAATAGAAAACTATGGATTGTATTGTAAAAATGCTGGAATTTTCCAAGGACTCCTAACTATTATGTAATTACCTCAAACTCTAAGAGCCTTATCACAGCAATATCATAAACAATTGTAAGATATTTAAAGAGGCCTCTGTTCAATACCATTCATATTCATAGCCCACGTGAAAAAATTTATCCTAAGTCGCACACTTCAAAATCATTAATTCCTTTCCCATAGGAATGGAATCCCTTCATTCATCGATAGAGAAAATGTGAGGCTTCTGCCCTCTCGAGCCATTCCTTTGATGATGGTGTGGAAGGTGAAGATTTTTTACCCATTGTGCAATCACAATCCCCTCCATCGTGGTTCCCTCTACACCCGACTACAAATACTCTACCACCACAGCGGCACCTCCCACTACACATTTCCCTCACCTGCGCTCCTCTCGGCACTTGCACTATGTATTAGTGCTCCACACACTAGTCCACATCATCGTGCCTCCTCCATTGTGAGCCTCAAATAAATCCCATATATTTACAGCACTGTTGGTTCAAATTAACAATCCAAGCCTTGCAAAATGTCAGTCATGCTGAAAAGAGATGCCTTGGTAGTTGATGTAAAAAATAAATTCAGGTTTGAGGTTCGAATCCTTTAAAGTTTCTGACTCGCTTCTACGTCAATCCCCAGTATGTCAAATTTATTTCTCTCTCGGGTCACCTTTCCCACCCTTCTGATGTTGCCAACAACCACCGCCGATCAAACATCGTGAGATTCACAAAATCGTTCTGGAGAAGCCCCATTTTACCCTCTTTGTCCTTGGATTTCTGGCCTCGTCCCTCCCTTCAACTCCCATGGTGCTACTGTGAAGTATATTAACATCCCTGATACAAAATGAAGGAGTTAATAGGCAGAGGAATGACAACAGATGGAAGAAAATATAAGTTACAAGAGTAAAGGGAAAGTAAAATGGGGATGAAGCAGCATGGAGCGGGGGAGAAGAAGAGGCATGTAAGCAAGGGTAGGAAGAAATTTGGGTCAAAAAATTGTTATGAGGGTATGTCGAGGGATATGCACAATTCCCATGGTGTCAAAACACCATTGCACAGTTGTGTTAAGAGGCAGTCACTGCACAGATATATATAGACGTTTTCTACAAGTACGACAGAGAAAAGAAACCACCAAGTTTAAAATAATCGATTCATTCATCAGCCAAGCCTTCAAAGTGGTAGCGTTATGAAGGTCAATGAGATTGAAAATAAGGGTATATGTTTCACTAATGCAACATAGGCTAGTGTTATTCAGAAGATTAATGGGGACCTCTAAACCTGGGGCTCTGATACCATGTTAAACACACGCATGGTGGATGGAGAAACTAAACACACACAGAAATATAGGCATGATTTTCTCATATTATTCACCATAGATGTATATTTATGTTACATTGGTGTGACCCTTCGATTCATCTTCCAAGGTCACTTGGACTCCTTTGTGACTATTCGCCTTCCACACCTACCCATAGAGGATTCAGTGTCCAACAAAATTCATTTGAGCATGTAGGTTTCCTTGGGTTTTGTCTAAAGGTATAGGAGGTAGGTTATCATAATGAATTAACAAGCTTCTTTTCCATTAACTTCAATAAGGATCAGGCCATCATAGTAGGGGTGAATATTCAGGCATCATAAGAGGTCATAGATTCACCAACTGGTATCCCTAATCAAGGTGAAATTTGGTTAAAGGGAGTGGATTCAGACCTGGAAAGAAACAAAATATTCTTGAAACTAGACTACAAGGAGTATCCTTCTCATATTTTTCCTAGAAGGCAATTGTTGGACAAGTACAACCCTTTGATGGAGATTATTATGAAGTATTTCAATTCTGAGGGTAGGTTTAGTAGGCTATATCAGAATCATATCAGATTATTGATGCATTTCAATTGTAATAAGCTCCTAAACCTACCTAATTATCTATTTAGAAGTTTGGTCAAGATGACAGGAAGGTGTAGTATAAAGGCAAGCCTCTTTCATAATGCTCTAGTCAAAGTAATATTCCTCCACCAACTAACACAGATAAACATGTCATGGGAAGATTTCATAGAGGCAACTGCTCGCTTACCTGTCTCCAACCAGTCAAGGAGTCAAAGATTTCCTTCATCATCAGTAGGACCACGGGGAGTTGAAACATCAAGCATGCCATCAGTGACAAAAAACCAACCTAGATCAGATATTTCAAAGAAATACAAGAAAGGTAAGAATTTGTTCTTTGTTCCTGAAGAAAAATATGATATGCATAGGTCTAAGCCCAAAACTAGATCTCAGGAAAAAAAACTATCTAAGGAGGTTGCTGCTGAAGAAGTAGTGTAGACTGAAACCATGAGAGAGGAACCACCTATGAGCTGACACGATTCATTGTTGTGCAATGAATAAGGGGAAACTCTAAAATTTCAGATGTTTGACCTAGGAGAACAACATGGAGATAAGGCAACAAACGATATCATCAAGGAAAAAGAGGCACAAATTAGAGATTTGAAGGGTGACCTATCCAAAGCCAATTTCATGGTGGCTTTCCTATAACAGGAGAATAGATAGTTGAGGCAAACCATAATGCAGCAGAGCAAGTCACAAGAAGGCCCTCTATCATCAAGCCAAGAAGGTGTTTTGACATCAAATGATAAATGTAAATCCATGATTCTTATAGAGAAACTGGAAGAGAAGAACATTTGAACACAACCTAGGAGACCTTAGATAAGGGAAATTGTTAGAGGCAAAAAAGATGTAGAAGATCCATCTCCTCCTCAAGCCCAAAACACCATAGATGGTATCTGAGCTTTGCATTCTAAGGTTTCGCTGCTGCAAATAGGTCATTGTGTCATTTTCACTATAAATTTTTTTCTATGAAGGTTTAGAAGCTAAAAATTTTATCATTAGAAGCCAAAAAATCTAAGGACCTTCATGTCAATATTTCAAATTTTGGTTCGCAATATTGTCAGAGATATGATCTGTGGAAGTTAGGGCTTTTGCAGGCTGCTGAATTTCATGTAAAAGAGATGACCTTGGGAAAACTGTCATAGCTTCCTCTCTGAGAATCATATTGGAATTATGTAAAAAGTGGTGGAAATTAAATGAAAATAGGTTTCCTTTGTATCAATTTCAGAGCCAAAGGAGGAAATAATAACATGTGGCACGCCATAAACTTTCGCTCTACTGAAATAGGCCATAATTAGGCCATTGTGGGAGATTGGGAATAAATTTTCCTTGAAGCCTCCAAACCAGGGGAGACCCATAGTATTCGAAAGAAGCTTTTGATGGCTACTACAAGACCGAATTTCAGATATTGAAGATTTGAAAGGATAGAGATTACTTAGTTTCAATAGCGAGCTCCTCAAAAGCATGAAAAAGGTGTGTATTGTTTTTTCAAATTGCATAAGCCTTGTTTGAAAAATAAGTTTGAAGTGATTCTAAAATTCCCCTTAAAAATAATTCAAAACCCATTAGGCCCTTGTAATACTCTACTTTGAGTCATGAAGATGAAGAAGTGTAACATGATATATCAAAATTACAAGTGCGAGTGCACCAAATTTTTCTCTCACAAAGAGCAAGGAAAAATGAAATGGAAGTTTTGGAGAAAGGCATGGATAATATGGATGGTTTTAAGAATGAAATGGAAGAAATTGAAGCTAAGATCGATGGTATGGAATAAAAAATGAAAGACAACATGGAAGACATGAAGAATGATCTAAAAGAATGCATGGAAGATTTGACAAATTTGATACAAGAAATGATTCCTAATGGTGAAAAGATAGTAGATGAAACTCATGATGAGAAAAAAAAATGTTATTCATGATTTCATAAACTCTAATGTTGGATTTAAGACCGACCATATTCCGAAGATTGATATGAGGAATTTTGATGGAAAGGATCCTGTAACATGGATACTACAGATGAAGCAATATTTTGGTCTGAATAACGTGAAAAACACACAAAAGGTACACATTGCAACTTTATATTTGGAAAAAAATACATATGTATGGTATCGATGGCTTTTCTCCCGTAAAAGAATGTTCACTTGGTAAATTTTTATGGAGGAAATAATAGCACATTATGAGGATACAAAGAGAAACACCTTCTTTAGCTAATTGATAAATCTCAAACAAAAGGGTTCAGTGGTGGAGCACATTGAGTACTTCCAAAAATTGAATATAAGGGTAAATTATATTCCAAAGGAACATGGGATTGATGTATTCATAATGAATTTAAAGGATAACATACAACATGATATTAGCCTTTGGGAACCTGATTCATTAGAGAAGGCATTCAGGTTGGCAAGAAAAATTGAATGTAAAATTATGGCAACAAGGAAGCCTACCACTCACATATATAAATATGGAAGTGTTGCGACCCCTAGACATCCAAAATCTACAAGGTTGACACCACAAAAATTGGAGGAAAAGAGAGCAAAAGGGCTATGCTACAGTTCTGATAGAAAATACACTAAAGGTCATAAGTTTGTTGAGAAGAAATTATTTTACATAGATTGTGAAGAGGAGTAATAAGAAATGAGTCCGACCATATCATGTAATGGATTGGAAAGAATTACCACTCCTTAAACTCTCAAGATAGAAGGACATATCAAGAAGAAAAAGGTAATAGTGTTGATTGTTTCGAGTAGTACCCATAATTTTATTCATTGTAAGGGAGCCAATGAATTGAATTGCTTCTTATACCCAGCACCAGAATGTTAAGTGATGGTTGCAAATGGAGGAACTATAAATTTCTCCCGAAAATTCCATAATATCATGATAACCATGGGGGAATACATATGGAATAGTCCAATTCCTTCCATTCCAATGGGAGGTGTTGATGTTGTACTAGGAATACAATGGTTACAATCTTTGGGGAGGGTAGCTTTTAATTTTCAAGAACTTTCTTGAAATGTTTTTCTAAAGAAAGGAAGTTCAATTACGGGGTATCACAGGGAAGCCTTGAAATATAATAAGCTCTAATGTCATGATAGAGCTTCTGAAGAAAGAAAAATGAGGCGCTGTTGCACAATTATGCTCACTAGAAGTTCCAACATCAAAATCATCTATTTCTACAGATCTCCAAAAATTCTTGGACAATCATTCCAAGGTGTTTGAAACTCCCAAATCACTCCCACCTATTCGTGATCATGATCATACTATTCATTTGATTCCAATAAATTTTCCTACAAACATCAGGCCTTACAGATATCCTTATGTCAAAAAGAGAAAAATTGAATGTATGATTGAAAAAATGTTTGAGGCCGGTATAATTCAACCTAGTCAAAGTTATTTCTCTACTCCAGTAGTATTGGTGCACGAGAAGGATGGATCATGTCACAATAACCACCGAAACCAAGGCTTATGATAATGAACCAAGAAACATTTATATTTTTTTATGCTTGTAAAATAATGTCGAAGGGATCTTTGAAAATCCTAAAGCACTAGTTGGTCTTGAGATCCAACAGCAAAAATACAACTACTCGCTTCATTCTGATCTGAAAGAACAATTGATTGCCGAGTGATAGGAAGGCACAGAGAGGTATAAGCTTCTACCATCTGAGTGTTAGCTGTAAGTTCCTTGACCATGAGAAATTCTGGCATATTGTCTCTCTCAAGCTCATATTCCTCAATTTCATGGTCTAGGTCATTCTTAAACAGAAAAAAATCTTCAAGATTATCAAACATGACAGCCTTATCATCTTCATGAAAGAAAATATTATCTGTTTGCTGATCTATAAAGCTAATTACAAGATCGTCATCATTTTCAAAAGAGGAAGAAGTTTCACCAACACTTTCTTGACCATGTGGGCACTGCAAATCTGCTTTAGCTTGGGCTGTAACATGACCTTTCAGGAGTTGATCTATCTCATCTTCAGACAGAGGAGATAATACTTTTTGTTTTCTTTTGCTCAAACAGTGATTGTCTTCATGAAATAACATTTTAAAACATGAAAAACCTGAATGACAATCCTTAATTCCTTGATCTTCTGAAATTTGAAAACATTGTTGATCATCTTCATATGACATGGCAATCAAATTATCATTTATCACTGAGTTATTGAAAGAAGATTTTTCACTTACTTGAACAAAGATCTCATCTTGTTTTTCATGAACTGACTAGATTACCTCCTCATGAAGGCTTTGTTCTAATGAAATGAGAACATTTGGATCAATAACTCTGTCTTCTTCATTCCAGATGATCTCAACAACAGAGCTCTCCTTCATGGGATTCAGCACAAGGTATTCTTGATCATCACGATCTGAATCTAGATCTGAAATAGCTGACTTGACTTTATCACATTCTGAAATTGAAACTTGACTTTCCTGCATATTGTCTTCTTCTATGGATAGATCTGAAACAAAACCTTCTCTTTCATCATTTTCCATTGTACTAAGATCTTGATCCTGCTGCAAAGTTTCCTGAGCATCTTGATGAGTATCTTCTAAGTTCTCTTTATGCTGCTGAAATGGATTTTCGTACAGAGCCTCCATGATCTCATCATCCATGAAGTCATCATCTTCATAAACTTTTTCAAGATTTTCAATAAAACTATGAACATGGCTACAACAGTTCTAAACTAAAGTTAAGGATGGATAATATTCTTTATACCTTTCAAAGAACATGGTATGAAAATCCTTTAAATAGTAAATACAAGCAGTTAAGCTTTGTTAGGTCCCTATATCACTAGTATAGTCCCTTATTGTTATTAGTGTAACCCCCTTATTGTTATTATTGTACCCTTGTAACCGCCATTTTGTTATTATTGTGCCCTTAAATTATTATTGTTAGGTCGGCTAGGATTACATTGTGGCCCACTAGGATTACATTATGGCCCCATGGACTCCTATATAGAAAGGAGGTTTTGTAAATTGTATCATCCAAGAATTGTTCATTTATGTAATGTATTGGAGGTTTCCCCCTCGAAGTGGCTCATTTCTAAGGCGTTGATATCTCTTTTCTTCTCTTTTTTGGAGCTGGTTACACAACATTTGGAATCAAAGCTTTGGGATTCTAGGGTTTCGCTGCTCCAAACAGGTCATCGTGGCATTTTCGCTATAAATTTTGTTCTACGAAGCTTCAGAAGCTGAAATTTTTAGGGTGCGAAGCTGAAATATTGAGGAAGGTTGTCTAAAAATTTCAGATCTTGGTTCGCAATATTTGAGGAGATATCATCTGTGGAAGTTAGGTATTGTTTCAGGCTCATAAACAGGTCATCGTGGAATTTGCGCTATAAATTTTTTTTTACGAAGGTTCAGAGTCTGAAATTCATATGGTGCGAAGCCGAAATCGTGAGGAAATTCGTCAAAAAATTTCAGAGCTTGGTTCGCAATATTTTTGGAGATATGATCTGTGGAAGGTAGTGCTTTTTCAGGCTCCTGAATTTCATCTCAAAGAGGTGATCGTGGGAAAAGTTCAATAACTCTCTCTCTGGGTAGTGGATTTGAGTGTCGTAAAAAGTGGTTGTAAGTACACGGAATTTAGTTTCTTTGCTATCAATTTCATAGACAAAGGATGAAACAGTGACACGTGGCAAGTTCTACAAGTTTGCTCTACTGAATCAGTCCAGAATTAGGTCATTGTGGGAGATTGGACACAACTTTATCTTGGGGAATCCAAATTAGATCAGACCTATGGAATTTGAAAGAAGCTTGAGAGGGCTATTACAGGGCTGAATTTCAGATATTGAAGATTTTCAATTACAGAGATAATTCAATTTCAATATCGAGCTCCTCAAAGCAAGTAAAAGGTGTGTATTCTTTTTCCGAATTGCATAAGTCTTGTTTGAAGAATCAAGTTGAATTGATTCCAAGGGCATATTTTAGAATAGGTATCAATATTGGATTCTAAAATGGCGCCTAAAAATAATTCAACACCCATTAAGCCTTCAGAAGGCTCTACCATGACTCATGAAGATGAAGAATTGCAACATGATCTATCAAAATTACAAGAGCAAGTGCAACAAATTTCACTCTTGCAAAGAGCAACAAAAAATGAAATGGAAGTTTTGAAGAAAGGCGTGGAAGTGAAGATGGATGGTTTGAAGAAAGGCATGGAAGCTAAGATGGATGGCGTGGAAGTGAATATGGACGGTTTGAAGAAAGGCGTGGAAGCTAAGATGGATGGCGTGGAAGCTAAGATGGATGGCATGGAGGCTGGCATGGAATCTAAGATGGATGACATGGAAGCTAAGATCGATGAGAAAATGGAAAACATGAAGAATTTTCTAAAAGAAGATATGGAAGGTTTGACAAAGTTTATACAAGAAAGGTTTCCTAATGGTGAAAAGATAGTAGAAGAACCTCATGATGAGAACAAAATAAATGTTAATTGTGATTTCATAAACTCTAATGTTGGCGGGAAGAACCACCATATTCCAAAGATGGATATGAGGAAGTTTGATGGAAAGGATCTTATAACATGGATACTACAGATGGAGCAATATTTTGATCTCCATAACGTACAAAACACACAAAAGGTACGCATTGCAACTTTACATTTAGAACAAAATACATTTGTATGGTATCAATGGCTTTGCTCCCGTAAAAATTTTTTCACTTGGTCAATTTTTACGGAGGAAATGATAGCACATTATGAGGATACAAAGAGCAACACCTTCTTTACCCAATTGATAAATCTCAAACAAAAGGGTTTAGTGGGGCAGCACATTGAGGACTTCCAAAAATTGAATATAAGGGTAACCGATATTCCAGAGGAACACAGGATTGATCTCTTCATAGGTACTCTAAAGGATAACATCCAACATGAAGTTCGTGTGTTGGAACCTGATTCATTAGAGAAGGCATTCAGGTTGGCAAGAAAAGTTGAATGTAAAATTATGGCGACAAGGAAGCCTACCACTCAATTCTATAAAGAATGAAGTGTTGCTACGCCTAGATTTCCACAACCTACAAGGTTGACACCACAACAATTGGAAGAAAAAAGAGCAAAAGGGCTTTGCTACAGTTGTGATAGAAAATACACCAAAGGTCATAAGTGTGCTGAGAAGAAATTATTTTACATAGATTGTGAAGAGGAAGAAGAAAATGAACAAGAATCTTCAAAAGAAGAGGATATACACCAGGAACCAACCCTAGAAGAGGAAGAAATGAGTTCGACCATATCATGTAATGCATTGGCAGGAATTACCACTCCTCAAACTCTCAAGATAGAAGGACATATCAAGAAGAAAAAGGTAATAGTGTTGATTGATTCAGGTAGCACCCATAATTTTATTCATTGTAAGGTAGCCAAGGAACTAAATTGTTTCCTATACCCAGCACCAGAATGTCAAGTGATGGTTGCAAATGGAGGAACTATAAATTGCTCTGGAAAATGCCATAATATCAAGCTAACCATAAGGGAATATGTGTTGACAAGTCCAATGCTTTCCATTCCTATGGGAGGTGTTGATGTTGTACTAGGAGTACAATGGTTACAATCTTTGGGGACGGTAGCTTTTAATTTTCAAGAACTTTTCTTGAAATTTTTTTCAGAAGGAAAGGAAGTCGAATTACGGGGTATTGAAGGGAAGCCATGAAGGATAATAAGCTCTAATGTCATGACAAAGCTTCTAAAGAAAGAACAACGAGGCGTAATTGCACAATTATGCTCACTAGAAGTTCCTACATCAAAATCATCTATTTCTGCAGATCTCCAACAAGTCTTGGACAATCATTCCAAGGTGTTCAAAACTCCCAAAGGACTCCCACCTATTCGTGATCATGATCATGCTATTCATTTGATTCCAGGAATTGTTCCTCCAAACATCAGGCCTTATAGATATCCTTACTTCCAAAAGAGCGAAATTGAATGTATGATTGCAGAAATGTTAGAGGCGGGTATAATTCAACCTAGTCAAAGTTCTTTCTCTGCTCCTGTAGTATTGGTACACAAGAAGGATGGATCATCGAGAATGTGTCCGGATTATAGGGAGGTCAATAAGCTCACCATTAAAGATAAATTTACCATTCCTATGATTGATAAATTATTGGATGAATTACATGGAGCAATTTATTTTACCAAGTTGGATCTTCGTTCAGGATATCATCAAATTAGAATGAAGACTGAAGATATTCCAAAAAACAACATTTCGAACTCATGAGGGTCATTATGAATTTTTGGTAATGCCTTTTGGCCTTACCAATGCACCTTCTACATTTCAAGGGTTGATGAATTCCATTTCAAACCCTTCCTTAGAAAATTTGTGCTAGTATTTTTTGATGATATACTAATCTACAACAGGTCTTGGAAGGATCATGTTGAACATGTTGACAGGGTGCTAAAACTATTGCAGGAGAAACAATTATATGCAAAAACATCCAAATGTTTCTTTGGAGTACAAGAGGTGGAATATCTGGGTCATATTGTATCTCACGAGGGTGTTAAAGTAGACCCTAACAAAATCAAAGCCATTAAGGAATGGAAAGTCCCCACAACCATAAAGCAGTTGCGAGGATTTCTCGGGTTAACAGGGTATTATCGCAAGTTTGTTAAGAATTATGGGAGAATAGCAGCACCTCTAACAACATTATAGAAGAAAGATGCATTTTCATGGACTCCTGAAGCAACTAAGGCCTTTGAATGTCTTAAAGAGGCAATGTGCCTAGCACCGGTCTTAGCTACGCCAGACTTCACAAAAACCTTTATTGTGGAATGTGATGCCTCAGGAAATGGAATTGGTGTTGTTTTAATGCAGGAAGGAAGACCCATTGCTTTTGAAAGTCGTCCAATCAAAGGAAAGTATTTACAGAAACATATTTATGAGAATGAAATGTTAGCAATACTGCATGCACTAAAGAAATGGAGAACTTACCTAATGGGAAGACACTTCAAGGTAAAAACTGATCATGATAGTCTTAAACACTTTTTGGAACAAAGAATTTCTTCAGAAGAGCAGCAAAAATGGGTCACAAAGATGTTGGGTTATGACTTTGAAATAATCTACAAAAAAGGAAAGCTTAATGTTGCTGCAGATGCACTCTCAAGAAAGAATGAAGAGGTGGAAGCATTGCTTTGTGCCATTTCTATTATCCAACCGGATTGGATAACCGAAGCAAGAGATGAATGGAAGAAGGACAAAGATGTATGGACACTCATTCAAAAGTTGCAGCAAGATCCTAGTACATCCGATACATTTAGTTGGAAAAATGATTCCTTATGGTACAAAGATCGCTTATATCTTTGTAAGAATTCCCAACTAAAACAAAAGATTCTTCTCGAATTGCACACTTCTCCTTTAGGAGGACACTCAGGATTTTTAAAAACTTACCACAGGGTGAAGAAAGAATTTTTTTGGGATGGCCTTAAATCTGATATTCGAAACTTTGTGGCGGAATGTTTGGTTTGCCAGCAGAATAAAGTGGAAACAATTAAGACCCCAGGACTTCTACAACCTTTATCCATTCCAAGTCAACGTTAGGAGGAGATTTCAATGGATTTTATCACAGGTTTACCTAAGTCCGAAGGAAAGAGTGTCATCATGGTGGTAGTTGATAGACTTACCAAGTATGCACACTTTGTGCATTATCTCATCCATTTAAAGCAAGTACAGTTGCTACTACATTTATGGATAGAATTCAAAAGCTACATGGAAGCCCAAGGGTTATTGTGAGCGAGAGAGATCCCATTTTTACTGGAAATTTTTGGACGGAGTTATTTTCTTGTTTGGGTACTCAATTAGCTCATAGCTCATCTTATCATCCTCAATCTGATGGTCAAACTAAGATCGTAAATAAATGTTTGGAAGGATATCTTCGTTGTTTTGTATCTGATAAACAAACACAATGGGTCAAGTGGTTACCTCTTGCTGAATGGTGGTATAACACTTCCTTCCATACGACAGCAAAAATGACCCCATTTATGGCACTTTATGGATATCATCCACCATCCATCACATCATCTTTAAGGGAAAATTCGAAGGTTCAAGCAGTGGAAGATCACATCGAGCATCAGCAAGAAGTTCTCCAACTCTTAAAGGATAACCTAAATTTGGCACAAAATCGAATGAAACAACAGGCAGATCAACATCGTAGCGAGAGAATTTTGATGTAGGAGATTGGGTATTTTTACGGCTACAACCATACAAACAAATGTCCCTCAAGCAAGCAAAGAAGGATAATAAATTATCGCCAAAGTACTATGGTCCTTACAAGGTGTTGCAAAAGATTGGTACTATGGCATACAAATTGGAGCTTCCTGCTTCTTCGCGAGTACATCCAGCTTTCCATGTTTCATGCTTAAAGAAGGTTATAGGTGAAAATATTCCAATTCAAACAATATTGCCAGAACTTGATGAGGAAGGAAAAATCATATTGGAACCTAAAGCGGTCATGGAAACAAGAACTCGACAGCTACGGAATCGATCAATTTCAGAGTATCTCATCAAGTGGAAGAACTTACACACTGAAGATTCTACATGGGAGGATGAGAATTTTATACAGAAGCACCCGGAGCTACTCAAGCGTTGAGGACAACACTTTTTTGAAGGAGAGGGGCATGTTAGGTCCCTATATCACTAGTATAGTCCCTTATTATTGTTAGTGTAACCCCTTATTGTTATTATTGAACCCTTGTAACCCCCATTTTGTTATTATTGTGCCCTTAAATTAGTATTGTTAGGTCGGCTAGGATTACATTGTGGCCCACTAGGATTACATTATGGCCCCATGGATTCCTATATATAGAAAGGAGGTTTTGTAAATTGTATCATCTAAGAATTGTTCATTTATGTAATGTATTGGAGGTTGCCCCCTCGAAGTGGCTTATTTCTAAGGCGTTCATATCTCTTTTCTTCTATTTTTGGAGCTGGTTACACAACAATATTTCATACCAAGATCGCTTCACCTTCCGTAGTGGCCATGAATATCTTCAACTTGCGAATATGTTATCCGAAATCTAAACGGATGTAAAGCAACATCCTTTCCTATCATCATCTTTAAATGTAAGAAAATTCCTTTGCCAATCTACCTTAGGAATTCTATTTGGAAAACCTGGAATGTGATCTTGGCTCATGGGAGAATACCTTCAATCCAACGAAACCATTTTGATAACAATTAATTCACCAAGAAATTCCTCAGGCTACTGATTCTTGAAGAGTAGAGTCGCCATAAAAATTCTGAAACTTGGGATTCTTTGACAGTGGAGTCGCCAGGTGAATTATTTCAGCCTTCCGATGTTTGTTCATTGTCCACCATCAACAATTATATCTGAACTTGATTATATTTTACTGAGGAACCAGATGTTCAGTTCATAAACTAAACTGGAGATTGACTGAAGCAACATTCATCTACTTTCGCTAATGCAAAGCAAGAGCGTTTCGAAGGCTACCTGGCTAACTTCAGGCTCCATCTGTAGTTTATAAATCAAACAACAAAATTTTCTTCCCCAGTAGAGTTGCCACTGTGTTATAGCCTAAATATACCTCAAGCTGAGGAAGGTAGAATCAAGGGTAACATCAAACCATGCTTAATCTAGTCGCTAGCCCTACGATATCGGGAGAGGGCTCTCTCCTGATCAATATTAGCAAAAAAATATTATTGAGGCTTGAGATGACTTAAATAAAGGCTGATTTTAGGCTAGGTATATATGTAAAAGATTTTGATTTGATTTTGAGGGTGTTTGTTGGATCAAAGGGAAGGGCAGATTTTGGGTCTGGGAAATGAGGCCTAGTTTTTGCAGAGATCTGAATGGGGCAAGGTAGGAAATTGTTTTGACGCTTCAATTTTGAATGAAATGGATAGCTCAGACCAGTGAGGAGTTGAAGAGGGCAAGAAACTTTCAAGAATCCTCTTCAAACAATTGAAAACATAGAAAATTAAACAAACTCTAGGTAGAGCACTGCAAATCTAATGAATTCCACCTTTATCCTTGTTTGTTTAACTTAAGAAGAAATAAGAGGGAAGATGATACACATAAAGCACCAGTAAACTTACATTAACAAAGAAAAACACATCATCAAAACAAAGAGCCACATGAATCCCAAGGAGTGCTGAAAACCCTGGTCTATTCCTTTGCCAAACTATAGAGATGAAATGTACAATGATGCTCAAAGCATTCCCAAGTGTCCAACCAAGAAAATGACTGAAAAACTACAAGATATAGACAAGCATAAATCATCCCCAGCCTCTAGGGGTCAAGCTCACAATTTTAGGAGCTGCTTCAACAAGATCTAAACTAACAACTGGAAAATAGGCAGTGGAACAACTTGCCTCTATAAGATAGGAAACTGATTCATTCAGTTGCAATTCACCTTTTGATGGATGAATCTACCTCCATGAGTAAAAATTTAAAAAAATTACATCAAGATCCATCAAAGTACATCAAATTACATCATGAGTTTAAAATTTGGAAGTAGGAAAGTCAAACTGGCCAAAACTAGGCGAAAAACCGAGTTACTGAGTAAAAAATGAGCCAAAATCCCCAATGCTCCTCGCCTGATTTCTCTATGCGTCGCGCAAGTTTGGAGCTGATTTTGAAGGCCTTCCCAGTGTCCAAATTGGCTCCAAGTGGGCTTGTTGAAAAGGTCTTCCTGTCTACTCCTCTTTAAGTGGAATTCAGTTTTTCTTTCATTTGCCCCTCCAAATGAGTTTACAACTACTTGCTTCCTATGTGTCCAAAAATGGCTCATCATTTTAGGGTGTTTTTGGCCCTTCTGAAAGCCCAAAACCTGTAAAAATATCTTGGCCATAGGTAGGCATGCATAAATTTTCATGCAAAATCCAAAAATATAAAGTTTTTTCCAAGAGGAGCTCTCAATCATAAGTGCGCGCCAAGTGGTGTGATGCGTAGAGTTGAAAAATATGTGTTTAGGCCAAAAATAACAAAATTTGCAAAATGTATCCCAAATTTCTTGAAATTTGGGCTGAATGTCCTCCATCATGTACTATGCTGGGCCAAGGAAGCCTCAGCCAAAATCTGAAGCCTATCTTGCCTTTTCTGACACTTTGAGGCCTTCTTCAACTTATCCTTCAGGATCTTGATTCGTGCCTTGGAAACATGATTTCTTGCCAAATAATGATTCGCCATGTGCCTCAAAAGGTTTTTTTCCTTGTTGGCCTTCTCCAACAGCTTTTCCAAACGAATATTTACCCTTTCAAGCCAATTTTCGCGAATAGTCTTAATCTCTTGCTCAATGGATGTCATCTCGATTTGGCTCCTTTTTGCAGCTTGCCGGTTCTCACTTATATTTTGCAACGGCATGATAGTTTTATGATCTTCTAACTATTTTCTTCTCTACTCAAGGTAGTTGATTATCCATTGGGCTCTTTGCAACCTGACGGACAAAGTGTTTATTTCTGCCTTCTGCTCCTGAACAATCTCTCTCAGCTTTGAGCTTGGTGAGCCCAAATCATCATCAATGAGTATGAAATATGTATCCTGGCCTCCTAAATTCCCCTCATCATATATTGGCCTCTTACCCTTGTCCTGTACCTATACTGCTGATGAAGGAAGCGAGACCCCTTCCACCCTGGGTGGAGATAATACTTGCCTGCCTGCCTGCTGCAAACAAACCTCTAGTGCCCCTCTGATAAGTGAAAAACACTAGCACACTAGCGGTCTGTGTCTCATGACCTTCATGCTGATATGAAGGTTCACCTACCTCATGAAAAGCGTCCGAAGGTACTTGAGAAGCTGTGAAGAAATCATTAGAAATGAAATCCTCCCATGAAATATCCTACAAGTCGAGCTGATGCATAACCACAATTTTGATGAGTGCAAAATGATAGATACTTCTATACTACTGCTCAGGAGTTTTCCTTTGCACGAGGGTGGTCATATTCTCAATATTCCGACATATGAAGTAAGGGAGGTTCATCATTCTCACCCTGGTAAAATGCATCAACAACCTGATATGATAGGCATAGAGACGTGAAAACCAACCCTCACAATTGGAATATTTGATAATAAGTTTCATCAAAGGAGCATATGAATCTTTTAGAAACTGAAAGGGAAAAACTCTACTGAGTTGTCTCAAAAAAATAGGCTTGATATATGGCTCAGAGTGTTCCCTGTCAACCTGCTTCCTTTTGTTCCATTGCTCTCCAACATTTGGAATTCCGGTTGCTTGAGAGATAGTTTCAGGTGTTAAAGTGAATGTCACACCTACAAGAGTGACTTGGCCATTATGTAAATGCAACGCAAACAATCGGGCCAGCTCATGATGGTGGTGAACTCTAGCAACCATCTCACAAAATTGATAACAAGACTGTTGTTGAAAACATGAAATAGAAAGAGGACAGGCCTGCAGCTCAACCAATGAAGTAGGCTCCTCCCTCACATGTCTGCAACTCTTGTGAGGTCTCCTAGGTGCATGCAATTCAGTTGTGGAGTCACTGTCTTAGTCATAAGAGGTATCTGTCTCCATGATTTCGAAAGTCTATATTTTCTTGGATGAATATGAGGAGTTTCGTGTCTTTGGTTTTTGTTTCCAAATGTGTGATAATATGTGAGGGACTATGGAGGGAGAGGGTAAGGGGAATGATGGGACATTGCCAATTGAAATCTGTCAATTGAAGAGTTTAGGGGCAGTCAATAGGTTTTTTGAGATAGCATTTGGGATTTGGAAAATTTGTAATTAGGATGGGACAATGGAAATTGGAATAGGGAATGAGTGATTTAGGGATATGAGGTAATAGGGAAAGGGGCTGATGGAACAAGAATAATAGTGATGAGGTAATAACAAGGTGGGGAAATGGAAGTGATAGGCACAAAAAAAAATTCTAAACCCTAAGGAAACAATCCTTGAACAGGAAAATAGGGTTTGAATTTTCTTGTATTAAATCCTCATAGACAACACAAGACACATGTTCATTGGCAGTGGAGGGGTTACTTGACTTACTTGGACTGAGAGGGACTGAGCAGATTTGAAGTTTGAATGCAATTGGGGTTCAAAACACTTTGCGGCCCTACGCGTCGCGCATCAAACCCAACGTGTCACATACCTCCAATGCACCGTGCAAGAGTAATTTCAATACAGTGGGGGCCGACCCAATGCGTTGCGCCTACCCAATGCATCGCGTCGCCCGGCCAATGCGCCGCGCAACTGATCTTGCACAAATTTTCCTTCAAATTTCTTCCTTTGCTCCTCACGATTTCTCCTTGGGTCACTCTATATTCTTAGCATAAAAATGAACTCTTGAAACATAAAAATTATTTATATACCAAGGATTTTTAATTCTTCATTTAAAAAAAACCCACTTTGTAATGTTTCAGATTTTGACACTTTTCAAAACTCTGTTTTGCTTCATTTTGACTTTTTGACTGAATGATGTGCTTTCTGTTTGTCTTGTAGGGAATGGATTGGTTGGAGCTTGACAAAGGTGAGCAAGGTTGCCAGTGAAAATATTATTACAACTGAGAAAACTTGAAATTACATTACATTTATACATAAAAATGAAATACTCTATTTTTCTGCAAAATAGAGTTTCAAAGAAAAATACATTATTAAGCCTATGATGATGAAATTTTTAGTGCTGAAACCTTATATTAAACTCCTCATGTGCTTGCTGACCATTATGGGGGATTTTGGAGACCTTATTAATGAAACCCTAGAGCTAATGACACCAAAACCATAAAAATCGCTCTTTGCAAACTATGAGACAAAAAGTGACTGTAAATGATCTTAATGAACAAAAATCAGCCAGCAGGTAAAGGACATGAGGGACATGAGCAACAAGCCACTCTCATTAGATGATCCATGCTCCTAATGGAATGCAGCTAACTGAGTGAGACACCTAATATGCAATGCAACAAGAAAAATTTTGATCACTGACGGAGGGATGAAGATACCGACACTAATAGGAAGCATGGGATGGATGATTGGAGAAGAAAATTAATGTAAAAATGAGTCTATCACAAGAAGACAAATAGGACTTAGAAGAAATAGGTACTCTTACAATGGTGATTCCTCCCACACCTATTCAAGCTCCACAAAGTAGTACTCAAGTGACACCTTCAAAAAACAATAGGATAACCTCACGAATTCAAGAAAGTTCTCCTCCAAGTGGAAAACACATATCATCAACAACAAGAACTTTTGATGCAGGTATGTCAACTCCAAATTCTACAAGTTCAACTTGAAATGATACATCTAATCTAGCTTTGTAAATCTTGGAAGACAAAAATTTGGAAATCTAAAAGATATTTATGAGAAAAATGAATGTGAAAGAAGCAAAAGTCTAAATTCTCTAGACTATTTTTGTTGTGTTTCACATGTATATGATCCACTTAATTTTGAAGATGCAATTAAGAAGGAAAAATGGGTAGGAGTAACACATGAAGGAATAAAATCAATTCAAAGAATGATACATGAGAATTAATGTCAATCTCACACAAGGAAAATAAGTCATAGGTGTAGATTGGGTTTATAAGGCCAAAATACATGCCGAAGGAATGATAGAAAGACATATAGCAAGGCTCGTTGTTAAGGGATAAAAACAACAGCATGGAAGAGATTATCTTGAAACATTTCTTCTAGATGGAATAATGGAAACAATAAGGATATTTTTATAAGTAGCAACCCAACATAAATGGAAGCATATAAAATGGATGTGAAATCAATCTTCTTGAATGGACTATTGAAAGAGGAAGAGTATGCTCAGCAACCACTTGGTTATGAAGTTCAACGACATGAAGGAAATGTGTATATGATAAAGAAATATCTTTATGGGTAGAAACAAGTACCACGAGCATGATATAGAAGAATATACTCATACATGTTTAATAATGGCTTTAGAAAATGTGATGGTGAGCCTACCCACTACATCAAAGAAATTAATGGTAAGATTTAAATTCTGGCTTGATATGTAGATGATTTAATTTTATATAGGGAGTGATGATATTCTAATTGTTGATTTCAAAGAAGTGAAAATTGAGTTTGAAATGATAGATTTGGTGATATTAAGGTATTTTCTATGCATATATGTGAAGAAAATGGAAGAGGACATTTTTTTTCTCAAACAAAGTATGCAACAAACATCTTGAAGAGGTTTAAAATGCAAAACACCAAGCCCGCGCTAACCCGAGTAGAAATGGGTTTGAAATTGAGTAAGGAAGATTGTTGCAACAATGTAAATCCAAAACTATACTAGAACCAAGTGATATGAAATTTTGTACACTTCAACAAATGAATTTAGGCTGGCTTGGTATACAAATAGTGATTGGGTATGTAGTGTGTATGATAAAAAAAATACTTGAGATTATGTTTTTCATTTGGGCTTGGGAGTCATTTCATGGGCTTCCAAGAAACAACAATTGTTTATATTTTCACAATTGAATTTCAATATGTTGCACAAATAGGGACAACTTGTCAATCAAGTTGGATGAGAAGAATGTTGAAATATTTAAGACATGAAAAAAAAAATCCGAAAGATTTATTGTGACAACAATTCTACAATTGCTTTATCGAAAAACGCAGTGTTACACAAAATAAATAAACATATTGACACAAAGTATCAACATGTAAGAGAAATGCTAGGCATCATCAATATCAATACTTTTAATTAAAATAAAGTGTTGGAAAATAATCCCAACTACCCATTCAAGTTGATATTTGAGCCATTCTTGGAGTACAAGAAAATTTTGGACCAAGATTTTCTTAAAAATTGAAAAAACACAAATTAATTGGATTTTTGATAAGTGATATGTTTTTCTTCTTTTGCATGATATCCACATGACTACATATCCACATGATGTAGTCAGCATCCATACATCATAATCATAAGAAATATTAATGCGCAGTAGGAATGGTCATAATTGAAAGGTTAAACCTTGCAGTGCGAGTTTGCATTGAGCGCAAGTAATATACATTCTGCTCAACTTTATGTATTATTATATCGATTTAATATGTTCTCATGGCCCAATATATCAAAAAGGTCCACATGTGTGTGGAAATAATATGTTATGTTCTTGCCTATCTGTAGAGGTTTTCACCCAATGAGAAACATATTATGTATTGTGTGTGAAATAGATCGTTTTAAGGTCAACATGTGTGTGCAAATAGTATGTTATGATTTTGCCCATCTCAAAAGGTTTTCATCGCATATGAGAAAAACACAATATTTACTGTGTGTGAAATAGAAAAGCATAATATTTACTGTGTGTGAAATAGATCTTGTTTTAATGTGGGCAGCAGGCTCCATTTTCTTACTTCTGATATTCAAGATTAATTTTAATTTCTAATTGAAATATGGACAATACTATATTTTAGTTTATTTGCAAATATTAGTTGAATGCAATTTTTTCCATAAACCACATCAAAAAACTGTAAACCACATCAAAAGAGAAATTTTCATCACATGGATTCATTTTTATCAACAAAGGCTCAACAGTTTATCAGTCCAATTGATTCTCGAATACGAAAAGCCTTGGAGGTGGTGATTCGATGACGCGAGAGTTTGAACACATTGAGGTGCCATGCATTATGATTGAACGAAATTTTTCATGGCGACATCAGAATTAAGATTCACAACTAGTTAAGGTAATATGATTGGTTAGATAAATATTCATCTCGCTACTAAATATTTGTTTGTTTGACTATTGAGAAACATACAGTAATCATATAGCTTGTATGAAAGAGATGACTCGGATTTCCTCCATTGTCCATGAGAGGAATGACATTTTCACAGTCAACATTTTAATTCTGAATTTAAAAATTAAAAGAAATATTAAAAGGATGTTTAAATTTTATACTACCAGAAATAATATTATATACCTATTATATATTTGTAGACATAATATTAAATTAATGATATATATTTCTAAAAATAATATTATAATAAATGTTATTTAGTAGCTAGTATGTACTATTTAGTTTAAATATAGATAAATTGGAGTCTCTATTATTGAGAAGCTAATTCATTAAAACATTCATAAAAAAATAGATATAAAAGTAGAAATGTTGTGCTGAAGTGGTGTTTTATTTCTTTTGCAATGTTTTGTTCAAATTAATATGGAGAAACTTAGTTTCAACTAAATGAGATGTTGATTTCAAGAAACTTGTTTTCACAACTGTTTATCTTCTACAATGTTCATGGGAATTGTACATGATTGATATAGAGATGAATGCAATTGTGTTTGTGGCACTGAAGGTAGGGGAATATGGAACAAAACTTATCTCTCAAATGATGTCGTATTTCAAACATGACTTCTTTTGGATCGAAAAATGGAGTTATGATGATCAATACCTTTATATACTTGGCAATTCCTATCAAGATTAGCTAAACATCCTTTCTACTATGGCATGTTGGTCCTTATTAAGGAAAATATTTAATTTTACTTGATATTAAACTAGTTCTAACATGAAAAATATTATGATCAATGATATGACATAAAATTGGCTTATGGCTATTGGTTGGGATTTAAAATTGTACCATTGGTAAGGAATGAAGAAAATGTGTATTTCTCATCCATAATTTCCATAATGTCGATGTAGTAATATAAGTGTTACATTCAGCCAATTGGAAAGGTTGTTTTCTAATGCAACATCTTTATTACTTGTGATTGAAAATATTTCATGAGGGGTCGAAGAGCACTAGAAGCAAACAAAATGTGAACCATCAATGTTGCACATTTCCCCGAAAGATATTAAATGGTCTTTCCAAACGGATGCAAGGATGTGTCCCATATATGGATACATCATAGAAAGTGGTATGTTGACACAACAAAGAGGAAAATTTTCCTTTTGTATATGAATCCGCAGGAAATTATATTCCTTTGCTCCGTGGAATTGTCCACAAAGTGTTTCTAATGCACTTCCCATCTCCATCTCTTCAAAGACACTGAAGTAACGAAAGGAAAGCTCACTTGTGTATGAAAATATAAAAGATGTAATATTTAATTGAAATATAGCTAAATTAAAATACATAAGTCAAGGAAACCTTAAATAGAAACATTTTGATATAAGAAAAGCTACTTAAAATTTAAACACAATTAGAGTACTAACATTAGTAATTCAACAACCATGATTCATAACACTTGTTTGAGAGAATTCTAGATGTTCTTGATTGATTGTAAGGTGGAAGATAACAATTATATGAAAAATCCAATTAAATCTTGAATATTGAGAGGGAGAGATCAATATTGAATTTGACCTACAAAGGAAATTTCTAACTTCATATACTAGATAGATCACGTGAGAAATTTTTTGACTCCCAATTTAAGTTGGATAAAAAACATATCCAATTGGTGTTTCCAAATCAAATCCTTTGCTTTTATCTTGCTATTTTTGTTTCATTTCCTCGGAATTTTGTTTCCCTTGATGAATAAGTTGTGTTTCATGACAAGAAGATCAATTATGTCACAAATAAAAGCACACTACAAATGATATTGGTAGTGTTGCCATATTTATATGATATTTTTTTTTTACCATGGTAATTATGATAAATATATATGTATAAAACACCCTAAAAGGAACTTGAGGAAAATAAAATTCCATCAAAGCCATTAATTTTTACTTATTATTAGGTCATTCACCTAAGCACAAAAAGTATTGAACCTACCTACAAAGGAATCTAACTTCATGGAATATTGAATCTGATGTGCAAAGGCATTTGAATTCATGGACTAGATACATCAGCTCAAACAATTTTTTCCTCTCAAGAAAATTTGTATAAAAAGTCACTCATGTTTATTATTCCACATGCAACTATGTGTGTGCCAAGGAAATCCTCTGCCTTGGTTATGCTATTTTTGGTTCATTTCCTCAAAAAATTGTTTTCTTTAATGAATAAGTTGTGTATCGTGATAATAAGCTCAATTACGTGACAAGTAACAACACAATATGAATGATATTGCTATATTTTCCATAGTAATTATGATAAAATTATGTAAAAAAAATCATAACACAGGGTAATAAACTTATGTCAGAACAATTAAAGTTTCCCTATTAACATGTTATTCACCTAAGAACAAAAATATGATAGATAACATGGAAAACAATCTTGAAGAAGACTGAAATGAATTTTCCTATGAATAGATATGAACAATTCAAATTCTTACTAATTACAAAACTAAAATATGGATGAAAATGTGAACTCAGTCTACAAAAGTCAAAACAATATCTTTGAGAAAAATGAACAACATAACGTAGAGCCCAATACCATTATGTAGCAACATAATCCTACAAACGACAAAGTTGTATATTCAAAGACATCTAGCACATTACCTCAAGTGAAGCTTTAAATTCAAAGATGTCTGATATATAATAAATTTCTTAAAAAAAGATATTCAATTAGGAAGTATATAAAGAAAAAGTTTACAAGCCCATGCAATTCACAATTTTGTCAGAGGAGTGTCATTGAAGGCAACTCTTGCTAAACCAAAGTCACAAATTTTGAGCTTGCTATCCACATTGGCAAATAGGTTCTTTGGCTTGAGAGCATGATGAATCACATTAACAATATAGCTCCAAAAATCAGAATAGAAGTGCTCAATATACAATGTAATTTTTAACACCAAACATGTATTAACCTATGCTCAAAACTTATGTGAAAGAATATATATATATATATATATATATATATATATATAGGGACCATAAATAAATGTTAAGACAATGTAAGGAGGTATTCAATAATAAAGAGACATTAATTTATCTATTATAAAAATTCGGAAATTCTAATGCAAAGTTAAACTAAGCTTGTCTACAAAACCCACAACAAATGGAAAAAAATATGACTTACAATACTATAAACATGTCCCACTATAATCAACCTTGTACCATATAACAAAACATAAGATAAAAAAATATAATATCAAAATTAACTATATTAATTGAAAATATAATAATTTCACAATCATGAAAGGGTTTACCCTCCTTTAGATCTTCGATGTGAGTGTGGAAGGACAAATAAAAATTAATTCTTAATATATTCTTAAAAGATAATATAGGTAACTAAAATTCCAACAATTTACTAATATAATAAATTGGAATGAGTTACTTGAAAGGGTTAACCCCCTTTCAGTTCTTCCATGTGAGTGTGGACAAATAAGAATTAATTCTTAATATATTTTTAAAAGATAATATAGGTAACTAAAATTCCAACCATTTACTAATATAATAAATTAGAATGAGTTACTTGAAATGATTGAAATTCACCTTTAACATAACAACAAAATAAAAAACCTTTGCATATGGGTTATGTACAAAACTAGTAGTGAAGTTTACCTTTGAAAAAAAATGATCCGAGACAATTTTTTGCAAAACAAATTGATCTCTGGAGCCAAGGCCCGTGTGGCAATCCCAAGTAATCAATCAATCATCATAATAATATGAATTTGTGCATGGATTTGGATTGGGTGGATCGATGTAAGTCATTTGCCAAAGTGCGGTCGATGCGAAAATGGGTTCGTTAGCCAAATTATATGCAATTAATTTAAGACATCAAATATTTGTATGGGGAACTGGGTGTTTTTTTTGGCAAACATAATTGTAATTTTGATCTAAATAGATTGTAATTTTAAAATTTTATATATTTTGAATAACTCTTTAAACAAAAAATCCATATTTAAAAAAATAAATTGCAATTTTAATTAACAAAATTTCAAATTCTAAATTTTAATATTATAAATTATAAATTTTAGTAAATAAATGATAACCAAATATTTAAAAAATGATAGAAAGCTTATATAAATTAGCATTTTAGTTAGTTTTAAACTAATTTCTTTCTATCACGTAAATTTATGAATTTGTAATTCAAATAAAATTTAACACCGTTTAATAAATAAAAATAAAATTTTATTAAAAAAAACATTAAAATTAACACTGAGAAGATCTAAACAATATTATGAAATCTAATCCACTATTTAAAAAAATAAAAAAATTGATAGTGTTCTCCTTTTAGTTGAATGAACCGTGTTGTTCATTATTTTTTCTTAAACCAACCAATCCAGATTCAATATTTTAGCGATTTCTGGCGAAATTACAATTAGCAATGAAATCGGATTTTATTCAATTACAAGAGTATTTCAATTGTTTCTAGGCCAAAAAACTTGCACAAGAGAATCTGATTTTATCCAACAAAAAAAAGTCATATTGCTTATTATGCTATCAGAGAAAAAAAAAAAACATTATTTTACAAATGATATAGAAAATCTTTCTTATAAAAATTATGCAATCAAATTCAAAAACATACACATCAAATCTCAAAGTATTACAATGTAAACTTCCAATAAACAAGGGAAATTAACTCAATACCAATATAGTCTTTTAATACTTAATTAGAGATGGTATTTCCCATTTAAAATATATTTAAGATTCAAAATAATTTCAGAAACCATTGTTTTAAGACTTCTAATTAAACATATCATTTTACCAACAATATGAATCTGAGTAATTTTGCATGAAAAAAAAAATTACTCTTCCTTGTTACAAAATTTTAAGAACCAGGTTCTCATTAATATTGATTTAGAACATGGAACACTGAGTCATAGATGGAAAAAATACGAATTTCCAAAAAGATAACTGATAAATCACTATTATTAAAAATGGAAAAGGCTATGACATGCAAAACTGAAGAATTAAATCAGTTTCTATGTTATAAAAAAACAATAAATCTAATATTAAAAGTGAAAGAGAAAAAAATCTTTGATAAAGAATAACATCTTAACAATCACGTTAGTAAATACATTTAAATAATAATAAAAAAATACAAAAAAATAATTCACAAGGTTGAACTCTATAATTTTTTGATTAAAATAAAATTGATTCTTAATCAAGAACAAAATTCAATATGTTAGTAGTTATGAACTTAATTTAAATATATCTTAATTAAAATAAAAAATAATAGAGATATATTTTTTCACAAAAATAGTACAATCAATAAAATTATATATTATTGAATATCATCACAAAAAAATAGAAATATGATTAATTAATATTGTTTATATTGACATATATATACATTTTAGTATATATTTTTATTTCATGTGTATAATTGTTTGTATGTATGTATGTATATATATATATATATATATATATATGATAATAAGTCATCTTAAATTTAAAAAGACGGAGAAAAAACTACAACTAATGAAAATAGAAATAATAGAAAAATAAAAAAATAAAAAAAATAAGTTAAATAAAATATAAATAAAACTAAAAACAAAATATTAGTAACTAAGATAAATGGAAATTACTAAACAACCGATAATAAGACCTTAACCAATCAATTTACAAATAAATAATTTTAAATAATAATAAAAAATAACAAAAAATGAATTCTCAATGTTAAATTATGGATAAGGGACATAAATTTTTGGTAAAAAAAAATGAATTAGTAAAGTTGTTTTAGTTTATAAGATCTTGGGAATTTTTATTTTATTTTATAAGATAAATCATGCTTTCAATTTATAATTTAGTTTATGATTTTAATTTATAACATAGTGCTTATAAGATTACATTTTACTTAGATATTAGAAAAACACTTTTATTGTTTTTGGCATGCTTTAGTGTCTTACTTAAAAAATCGGACCAATAAAAAAAGCATATATTATATATGATTTATTAATTAATATTTCTAATAATATGCAATTAATTTGTCTTGTGCCACATATATCATGAAACAATTATAAACTAAAAATCTCAATGGTAAAGCAATGAAACAAAAATTTGGGAGAAAACCCAACAACTCTTCTTCTAGGAGAATTTCTTTTTTAGCAAGGTTTAAAATAAAATATCTAGAAATATGTGCAAAAAAAAAAAAATCCAAACTTTATTCATTTCATCCTGACTTTTGTTCCCACTAGTATCTTGATGAGTGAGTGAGACTAATGAAGTGTAACATCATGTGTATATATGAAATTAAATTGGGCTTTTTACCCCAAGGTACACACCCCATCAAGGTTAGGCCGACTTTTTCCTTTTGAGCCTATGTGCCCAAAAATAAAATTTATGTGATTTTAATTTCCACAATTTTTCTAGGCCAACTTAGGAGACCTCTTAGCATGTATGAATTCCTCTTGATGCTACACAAAAAATAAACACTCCCTCTTAGCAAGAGAGGTATTCTCCTTGGCTACAAAAAATTCCCCTTTAACTAAAATTTATCCTTCCTTGGGAATAGTTTATAAACTTTCCATGGTTATGCATGTCTATAAGATAAGTCTGTCCTGTAGTAGGAAATGTAATTCTTTCATATGTAAGCATCCAAGGATTTAGGAAAAGTACCTCTATGAATCCTTAGGAAAATTTATCAATCTCCTCCAATGATTACCCAACCGATTACTTCTAACATCCAGGTGCTTCAAGCTTCTTAGGAGATGATTTCCCTTTAAAGAATTCCCCTTTTTGTTCGAAGTCATTGATGAACTATCAAAGTTCATTTTGTATCTAAGTGATTCTAGCTTCAAAGGTTTATTAAATCTATCTCCTTTGGTCGACATAGCCAAGTCCTTCTAACAACCAAGTCCTTCTGGATTTTAAGGAGAAGATATGTCCAATGTTATAATTTCTGTAGGACATTCACCTCTTGTCAACTATAAAAATTGATGCAGGAAAAATTTGAATTTTTCTGGAAAGTTCAACTTCTCAATCTAGATTACATGCATAGATTCCATTATTTATTTGATTACCTATTATTCACCACATCTCGAAGCATTTAAAATAACACGCAAAATAATACAAATGCTTTGGTGAATCTACATTTCCATTAAAGTAAAGGAAAAATATGCATGAATAAACTCATAATAATACATTTATCTCTTCGCATGATTGTACATTCATTTGGCCATTTTTCCCCTCTAGGCTTAAAATATTAACATATACAAACAAAATGATTTTTTCTAGATCCATAAATCAAACCAGAAATCTCTCATGATTTTGAAGGTAGACTCACTTTTTCCTTATTGACAAAATATTGCCTATAAATAGATTCTCTAAATCCTAAAAGAACCCCTAATAGTTTCTAATATTTTTAAAGGTTCTCTTACCCTAATAAATTTATAATTGCTACCAAGTCTTTTCTCCTACAACCTCTCAAAATTTATTTCCTAAAATTTTAATGCCTTTCAAGGAAATTTTTCTTCTTAAAAATATTATCTCTATTTATAATTCTATGAGAAATAGAGAAATTAAAATTATTTACAATAAGGAAATAAAATTCCTTTTCTATTGTTAATACCCATTATGGAGTCTTGTCTCCAAAAATCTTGATGATTTGGAAGCTATAATGCTCCTCCTTCACAAGTCCTTCTAGATTCATAGGTGAATGTATATATAATTTCCCCTTGTAATTTCCTTCGACCATTTACCTTTCTGGTGAAATTACTTTATGACCTAGCCAATTCCTTCTCGCTACAAAGTTGAATGTATAAATCTCCTCTTGGTCAGAGTCATTTATGAACTAACCAAAGTAGTTTATAGATTCACGAGATGTTCAACCCAATCCTACAAATACCTCAATTCCATTCTAATGACAGAGACATTCAACATGGTACTAAGATCATATTTTTCCACAATATACTCATTTAAGTATGAGGGGTTTCTGCAGTGAATTATATTTGATATCATTTTTGGGATTAAATTGCGTTAAGTAAGTCATTCATCTATGACCATTTCCATGAGAGGTAGTCATTACAGACTAATTTCTCATGATTTTTTGAATAGTTCACTTAGCAGTCATTGCATTGGGTGATGCTCACAGGGGTGAAGACGTGGGATTAAAACTAGTGAAATGAATCACATCGTGGAAATCATCACTTCCGGTGCTTGTGCATGGTAACCAGGACCTCCCCAGAGGTCACCCATCCCATAAATCATCTGGTTCAAGTGCACTTAACTCTGGATTTTTTCCCCTCATTCATGCCCACTTAGCATGCTACCCCATTTACAAAACCATAGTATTGTTCCTCATGAACCATTCAAGTAGAGCTCCATTTACTCTTTGTATTTAAGTACGAGGGGATTTCACAATGCATTATATTTGACATCATTTTTTGGATTCAACTACGTTAATAAAGTAATTCATCTATGACCATTTCAATGAGAGGTATTTGTAACTAACTAATTTCTCGTGATTTTTTGAATAGTCCACTTAGCATTCATTTGAGTGATTCTCACAAGGTTGAAGAAGTGGGACTGAAACTAGTGAAATGAATCACATAGCGTCATTCATCACTTCTCGAGGTTGCACTTCGTAACCAGGACTCCCCGGGACTTCAGAAGCCCCATAAGGCAATTCCATGCTTGAGACATAATTTATGGGGTGGGTGACCTCCCAATAATTTATGATTGATGCTATGTGATTCATAATGTGAAGAAGTGGCATTGAAACTAGTCAAATGAATCTCGGGAAGTCCTGGTTATCGGGTGCAAGCCCCAGAAGTGATGATTGATGGTATGTGGTTCATTTCACTAGTTTCAATCCCACTCACTCACCCCTGTGAGCATCACCAGATGTAATGATTACTAGGTAGACTATTCAAAAAATCATGAGAAATTAGTTAGTTACAACTACCTCTCATGGAAATGGTCATAGACGAATGGCTTACTTAATGCAGTTGAATCCAAAATATTATATCAAATATAATGCACTGTGGAAACCCCTCATACTTAAATACAAAGATTAAACAGAGCTCTACTTGAATGGTTCATGAGTCACAATACCTTCTAAGGTTTTTTAAATTGGGTAGCAAGCTAAGTGGGCTTGAATGTGGGGAAAACTCCACAGTTAAGCATGCTTGATCCAGAGAATTTCAGGGATGCGTGACCTTCTGAGAAGTCCTGGTTACTGGGTGCAAGCCCTGGAAATGATGATTGATGCTATGCAATTCATTTTACTAGTTTCAATCCCCCTTCTTAACCCCTCTGAGCATCACCCGATGTAATGAGTGCTAAGTGGACTATTCAAAAAATCACGAGAAATTATTTAGTTAAGACTACCTCTCATGGAAATGGTCATAGACAAATGACTTACTTAACGGAGTTTAATCCCAAAAATGATATTATATATAATGCACTACAAAAGCCACTCATACTTAAAGACAAAGAGTAAAGGGAGCTCTACATGAATGGTTCATGAGGCAAAATACTTGCTAAGGTTTTTAAAATGGGGTAACAAGCTAAGTGGGCTGGAATGTGGGGAAAAACTCCACAGTGAAGTGTGCTTGAGCAAAAGTATTTTTGGGTTGGGTGATTGTTGGGAATCACGATTGCTGTTAGACCAAAACCTACAAGTGTTAGTCAACGATCGCATCGCTAGAGATAAGGATCCACGAGAGGTGGTTATTCCATGTTGCGAAACACACGAGGAGCATTAGTTTATCCAATTTCCAATAATCTCCCCCCCAATGCGAGCCGGGTGTGGATCGAACTCGTGATCTATGCTCTGATACCACTTGTTGGGAATCACGATTGTCGTTATACCAAAACCCGCAGGTGTTAGTCAACGATCGCATCGCCAGAGGTAAGGATCCATGAGAGGCGGTTAGTCCATGTCGCGAAACACATGGGGAGCACTGGTTTATCTAGTTTCCAACAGTGACCTCCTTGGAAGTCCTAGTTATCGGGTGCAAGCCCTAGAAGTGATGATTTATGCTATGTGATTCATTTCACTAGTTTCAATATTGCTTCTTCAACCCTGTGAGAATCACCCAATGCAATGAGTGCTAAGTGGACTATTCAAAAAATCATAAGAAATTAGTCAGTTACGACTACCTCTCATGGAAATGGTCATAGATGAGTGACTTACCTAGCAAATTTGAATCCCAAATATGATATCAAATGTAATACACTGGAGAAACCCCTCATACTTAAATACAAAGAGTAAAGGGACCTCTACTTCAATGGTTCATGAGGCATAATACTTGTGAAGGTTTTGCAAATGGGGTAGCAAGCTAAGTGGGCTTGAATGTGGGAAAAAATCCACAGTCAGGCCCGCTTGAACCAAAGGATTTCTAGGATTGGTGACCTCCCAGGAAGTCTTAGTTACTGGGTGCAAGCCCCAGAAGTGATGATTGACACTATGTGATTCATTTCACTATTTTCAATCCCACTTCTTCACCCCTATGGAATCACCTGATGTAATGAGTGCTAAGTTGAGTAATCAAAAAATCATGAGAAATTATTCAGTTACGACTACCTGTAGTGGAAATGGTAATAGTTGAATGACTTACTTAACGCAGTTGAATCCTAAAAATGATATAAAATCTACTCATTATTGAATATGCATTGAAGATCTATTGCTCCTCTTTGTATCATGTCTTAGATGAAGTGGCCTCGCCATGTCCTTCTGTATTCTAAAGTAGGCCTTATAGTGGTGATCTTGGCTACTCTCTATATCATGGAAGAAAATCCTCTTTCCACTACCACTTCCTCTATCACTTGAGCAAGAACTTCTCCTATTGCTGCTCCCTCTTACACGTGAGCAAGTCCTTCTACCACTACTACTCCCTCATACTGGGAGAACCCTCTTATCACATATATTGATTTGTTTTTTCTAATTCTACCATATATGCCCAACTCACTTCCTTTCAAGTATTCATAATGTACATGAAATAACCATTTAGGAGGCCATGGAAGAAATAATTATAACCAAGTAAAAAATAAAAATGAAAGAGACTCACCATAGATAAATAAAAATAATTTAGGGAGAGAGATATGAAGTACTTATCTCTTGATTAAGGAATAAATTTTCTACTCCACCTACAATCTCATCAAACTTGGATTAATTTGAATTATTTATCCTGTAGATAAGGGTTAGCTACTCATTCATTGAGTAATCTAGTTGCACCAAGTATGCATCATGCAAACTCCACTTCCATTCAACACTCTAAGAATTTCTATAGTGTTTCACTCCATAAAACTTAGGGATTTCTTATCCAAGACTTCAACATAAGTCATAGAATGCATGTTTTATTCCTCTCATATCAATATGTCCTTTGCCTCCAAAGCTCACATAGAGATAAATTCCTTTTGATCATTTTCAACATTCCGCCTACTCGATAGACTCCTTGATCAAATTCTTAGGTATAGGCATATCCCTTCAGCCTACACACTCAAATGCTAAAAAAAATGTCATATACCAATATAACATATTGTATCAACCATAGTCACTTTTCTAACATCATTCAAATGGAATTTTTGTAATTTATAAGTGAGTGTAACAACAAAATAACGCGAGCGTGACTTGAAGGTCTTGTACCCAATAATGGAATTACGAGTTACACTTTTACCATTTCATGTGCACCCTACCAACACCATAGTTGTCCCCCTAGTGGTAGGTTGAGTCAATTCCTAATTATTCACCTCATTTTCCCCACTTCCTCTTATCCTATCCTTTAAGCATTCCAATTGAATAAACTAAAATAGAAAATTGCACTTGAGTTTTCCAATTTGAATATAATCCTCCGTGTAATTACTGCATCACCTTAATTCCTCAAAATATTCAAGATTTGAATCTTTTGCTAAAAGCTCCTTAACTTTGCTTCTACAAGAAATGAAACCATGAATAAATAGAATGATAAACCTTTCATATTTCATCATCGTGGCCTTGAAAGTCACGTTGGGGATAGATGGGAGGTTAGAGGATGCACAACGACTTTTAAATGGACAATTTTAATGGTTTAATGTGAGGAGAAGGGTTTTCTATCACATGATGTGATGATGTCATACTTTATCACTACATTCTAAAGCATCTAAGATTTTTATTGTTATCACTATGTTTGCAATGTAAAACCTTCAACACCTCTTGGATTCCAATAATGTTTATGACTTTAAATGTGTAACAAAATTTAGTGATCATGTTTCATTTTGAATCACTTAAATTTCCAAAGCCATTTGTCAATATTCTCGCAAAGACACCTCAATATATGTATTGAAGAAATCATCCAATGGCAAATCAAATGATGTGATAGTTTGTGAAACTAGATCAAACAATGCCAAGTCAAACTTGCAATAGTTTGTTCATCGAGATCAAATATTTCTCGCCCAATAAAATGCGAGATGATAGTTTATTAGTGCAAGTCAAATATGACACATCCAATGATCAAATATGACACATCCAATAATACGCTAGGTGATAGCTCATTCATCTACTCCAAAGAAGGTGGAAAATTATCTTGAAGTTTAAAAACATTGGCGAATCCCACTAGCGGTTAACGTGCAAACTATAAAATGTTTATTCATGTATTTGTAAAAATATTCAAACAATTTATAATAATTTTATATATACTCTTTATATAATGTTGGATATTTTTAAGGTAACATAACTTTATATTGTGAAATTTGGTTGAATCATTTTTATAAAAGAATGGAAATTGTAGGATATTTTTTTTTGCAAAAATGATATAAAATTAGCCCAATATTAACCTAAATGCTCAAAAGGCAAATATAATATTTTTCATTTAATATAATGCTAGGTGAGAAGAAGCCAAACCAAACGATCTCCATATCACTTACACGGAAACGGTTAACACACATTAATGTACTCTCTCTCGCTACATCAACCCTCTGTAGAACAAAGTGAGTTCGCACTTCCACAAAAAATTATATTTATGTCATGGTCAAATAATCCACACAAAAATTCAATTCATACTATAATTCAAATGACACGAAAACTCGGCTCTACAAAACTTTATTTTTCACCATCCAATTTTTGTTCTTCAGAACTCATTGTTAAATGACCAAAATAAACAAAGACTTCAATATATTCCAATCCAATTTCATTGTAATGAAGCTAAATTATAGAAATAATAAAAACATCATAGCCACTATGAGAATTCTATATCGAAATTATAAAATTGCAAAAAATTGATATGTTAGATAATTTGTTCATTTTTTATTTTATATACTTCATTCAATGAAACTGTAGAGAAATTTATTTGTAATCCATGATGACTGATACTTTAGGGTTGTGGCTCCTTGACCTTGTTCTTTCATTAATTCGTGGTTAGGGCATCGACCCTCCACAAACTAGACCATAAATCTAAATCCTCTCATGGCCTCTTCCTTCCTATACTACAATCATTTTTCAAACTCAAGTTCCCTTCCTCATGCTTCTGGTTCATCTCTACCACCTTCAACCGAAAAATCTAGAACTTGACCTTTGAACGAAACTCCATTATAGCTAAGAGTAAGGCCTTCTAGTCAAAACCTCAAAAACTTAATAACACTCGATCCTACCAATTAGATATTTAACCCAAACGATAGAGACCTTTGACCTTCTTCTCTTGGACATATTTTTGGCCTTCTTGAACAGATCCTCCAACTCAACCATCTAGATAGAATTTGGATAAAACAAAGTCAAATTTTATTGGAAAAAATCATTCCTTGTTTTCCTTTTAGGTTGCTCTTTAATAGACTCTATAACCATGTTGATTTTCCTACAATAAACATAGCAGAAACAAATTCTCTAATGTGATAATTAATTTTAATAATATTTAAATAATTTATCTTGTGCTATATATATCAATTAACAAATATCCACAAAAAATTTCAACATCAAAGTAATTAAAATAGTAGAAGCAATAAAGAGCATAAAAAGACAACCATGCACAATAGAGACAAAAAAATTTCCACTCTGAAACCTAAACATGAGAGACAAACCAACAACTCTTCTTCTAGGAGAAATTCTTCTTCAACACGTTGTTGGCCTGAGGGGTCCTGACCCAGATTCAGATTTAAGTTTCACCAACAAAACCATATACTACTATCCCTTTCGGAAATGACCTATTCCCGCAGGCCAAAGTCTCACCCAAAACAGTATGGGTGGGTGTTGGAACCAGGTTTGCATGCCTTGGGAGAGAGTGAGTAATTAAGGTAGATCTTGTTGAGTTCTAGGAGGTTCACATAGAGACAATCCTATTATTGAGCCCTTAACACTATAACCAACATGTAAACATAAACAAAGCTACTATTATTAAGAAGATCTTATCAACGCCTTCGCATCCATGTGTGCATCAACAATTATCATCACAAAATAACATAATCGCAACTAATTTATATATCATAGACACAATCACAGCTAATTCATAGAACACAGAGGAACTTTAGTAGTGAATACAACTAGTTATGTTTTCATTAGAATCCAAAACCAAGTTACAAACCCAAGTCACAACCCACGCACACAACCAATGGGGTCTGCACACAGCAGGACAGAGGATCTCCACGCACACAGCTGGAAGAGTCCTTACCCCAAAACTACCCAAAACAAATCTCAACAGTTTTCACGTAGCATCAATCTTACCTTCTCAGCTACCCTTAGTCTCAAACTATCCATCTATTTATATCATCATAGCCTACGCTATCTTATGGTCTGTAAACCATGGTTTACGGACTCTAGGTCTACCCCTTGACCCATTACAATACATTGGGGGATTTGAGTCACCCAAAATCCCCTACGCAAGAACAATTAATACAAAAATATATAAAAAATGTAACGTTGGAACATATGAAAATGTAGCTAGGGGACCCTGTTCCAACATGTCCCCAACATAATCTTGTGACTCGTCGTGAGTCACAATAACTGTGAGGTTTGCATCTTTGTGTGGAGCTTCTTAATGGCATCGACTAGAGGGGGAAACACCCCTTCGCTCTTCGTGGCAGCATTATGTTGAATGTCCACCAATTTATGCGAAGTTGGGCCTTCAGTGACAGGAATGACACTTTCCAAGGTCTGATTCAATTTTTTAACCGCAACATCCAAGTCCTGAGATATCTTGAAGGCTTCATCGGCCCATGGCTTGAGGTGGTCACTCAGAACCTTCTTCTTATGGCGAAGTTCTTCCAGGTCATATCTTAGTGCATGGTTGGCTCGCAAACGTACTAGGCATTGGGTGGGGATCGGAGTGGGCATTGTAGCCTCTAGTTTCTTGAATTTTTCTTCCTTTTTGCACAATTCTCAGGTAAATTCATGCAGGAGAGAGTCGCGCTGCACCTTAGACCATAGATGCATAGCTGTCTCAAGAAATTTGGTGCCCTAAGTGATCTGAGTTGTAATGGTGTTTGTGGCTTCTATGACCAGCGTAGCACTCTTGGCGTGTATCTCAGGAGGAGTTTCTGGCTGCAACTTAGCCTGCAACACAACAATCTACTCCTCCATCTCGGTCTTGACGTGTTAGATCTTGGTCCGAGAAGGATTTAGGGCTGCGACAAGTCCCTCAATCTTGGCCTAGGGGTGGTAGAGGCCAGGATGTCTTCAATCACATCTGCGTAGACTCCACTGATCAAGCACTCCAAATTGATTTGCTACATGGCGGCAAGGATACACGCGGCCTGTACCTCGGACACCTCGATAGTCTTTTCTACGATTTTTTTCTTAGTTGTTGATGGCAACAAAACTAAAAGTCGGCCCCTAAGGAGAGCTGGTCTACTATAGTCGCTCTGTCAGCATTTCCTTTCCGTTAACTTAGTTTACCTCCATGTGGCCTCCTGCAAAATTTCTTGTAAATTTATTTATCAATTTCAAAGAAATTGATAAATAACACCTTCAGCTAAATTTGAATTAAATTATATCTCCGAATTTTATATTCTTCGCCAAAAATTATAATAAGGTTGTCACCCATCAGAAATTTATATTAATAGCCCAATACTTTTGAATGAATGACTTTGGAATAGACCTTCAACTCTGGGGCCCACATATATGATGGATGGCCAATCAAATGCTCGCACCGTACCTTGGCTTAACCTATGCGCATCTTCCTCATACGACAACCGTCCGATGGCTCCCCTCTAGATCGATGGCACTGGACAATATCGCGCCACCTCCTTGGTCGAATGTTAACGTGTGATGGCGCACAATGAGAATGGTCTTATGCGTCACACCCTTGCCACGTGTCGATTGTTCTATGGAATCGCTCGCAATTGGAGAATACCGCTTGCTCCACAAAAGTGGTGCGATATGGGCAACCCGGATTTGTAAATACACTCACGATTTTAGAACAGTGGTTGACTCCAGTTTAAGTTGGGTTACGCTGTCCTCCGTGTTCACTAACTCTGGTCTAGCCTTGGGTCAGGATTCCGATAGCAAAACAAATTTATCTCCTTATTAAGCAGGAATTATACTATCGTTAAACAGAGTTCAACGACCATGGTTTTACACACACACTTCATCTGCAGTTGGGGTTTCAATTATTCAAACAATTCAAAGGAAAAAATGAACATAGAGATGCGAAGATTGTACAACGACTCAATTCAACAGTTATATACAAGACATTTTTCAATTGCCTCACAATCAAACAAATTCCTCACAAATAATGATTCAAGACAATTGGATAGTCGACGAAAACTGAAATTCATTTAACTGGAAGCAATTGTTTGATACATATATTTTTACTGTAGAAATCTCTCTCCCTATGCATCCGAGGGATACAATTTATATACATTACAATGTGTCTCTTTAGTTCCTCTGTGAGGACCGTTTAGAAAATCAAAAGTATAATTACAATAATTCAACTGACTGATATATGACAGATGGACTGAACTGAACTATTCGACTTCCACAACTCTAACTAATCTGAATGAACCAGTCAGCTAAGGTATTGACACCTAGCTATTACAATTCAAATGTTTTCGAACCCTCCTAGCCACAACATGTGGAAAAAACCTCCTACATTGCTGGCTAGTGTTTAATGCCCCTGCATCAGACTCCCGAGGGAAATTTTCTTCATGGGCTCTTGTCCATGAGCTCTTTCACTGATCTTCCTATCTTCTGCAACATTCCTTCAGTCATCCAAGGGGCATCTTCCTCTGGCTTGTCCTTCCATTTGATTAAGTACTGAAATTACTCTTGTCCTCTGGTCTTCCTGAACACTCTTTTGTCCAATATTTTCTCTGGTTGCAATGGTTGCGCTGGAGGTAGCTTCTCTTTCCACTCAATCTATTCCTTGTCTACTGATATTTCTTCTTCACCATCATCTTCATACTTGTACAAATCTGCAACATTAATAATGGGATATATTCCAACATCAGGTGGCAATTCAATCTCATAAGCATTTGCAGAAAACCTTCTAAATATCTTGCATGGCCCAATCTTTTTGAACTTCAGTTTGTTATACTGCTTCCTTGGGAATCTCTCCTTTCTCAAGTGTGCCAAAACTAGATCTCCTACTTCAAAATGGACTTCTTTACTGCTCAAGTTTTCTCTGCCTTTGTATTTGATGCTGCTGCCTTGTAGTCATTGTTTCACTTGTTCATGTATGGCCTCGATCTCTGAAGAAAATTCCTCACCATCTACGCTCCTTAGCTCTGCCTTTCCCAAATTTATTAACTCTGATACTCCTCTGGGGTGCATTTCATAGAAAATATGGAACGGGCTCTGCCCTGTGCTTCTATTTGGTGAGCCATTATATGCATATTCTTCCTGGGGAAAAATATGATCCCACTGCTTGGGATGCTCTCCTGTAAGAATTCTCAACAAATTTCCCAGACTCCTATTAACTACCTCAGTTTGTCCATCAGTCTGAGGATGATAAGCTGAGTTGAAACTTAGTTTGGTACCAAATTTCTTCCACAGTGTCCTCCAAAAATGACCCACAAATTTGGTGTCTCTGTCTGAAACAATACTCTTGGGCAACCCATGCAATCTAACAACTACTTTGAAAAACAAGTTGGCAACATGGGTGACATCACGAGTTTTATAGCATGGAATAAAATGTGCCATTTTGGAGAATCTGTCCACTACAAAAAATACTGCATCATTCCCTCTCTGAGTCTTGGGCAACCATAGAACAAAATCCATACTCACCATGTCCCAAGGCCTATCTATAATGGGCAAGGGAGTGTACAATCCTGCATTCTAGCTTCTTCCTTTGGCATATTGACAGATTTTTCAATTCTTCACAAACTTGTCCACTTTTGTTCTCATCTTGGGCCAGTAATAGAAGTGACTCAACTGCTCATAAGTCTTATCAGTACCAAAGTGCCCAGCAAGTCCACCACTATGCTTTTCTTTGATCAAATTTTCTCTCATGGAACATTTTGGTACACACAGTTGGTTTCTTCTGAATAGTAAGTCCTCCTGCAAGAAATAATCTAGCCACTGGCTTCTATTTGTTAGAACAAGGTTACAACATGCCTCAAATGTTTCCTTAAAATCTGAATCTGTTTTAACAATTCTTTGAGAAAATCAAACCCTACAACTTCAAGATTTGTTTCTTGAAGAAGCATGTGCCTCCTACTCAAAGCATCAGCTACTTTATTTGCTTGGCCACTTATATGTTTCAAAACAAAATTAAAAACTTGGAGATACTCAACCCACTTGGCATGCCTATGATTCAACTTGGGCTGCTATACAATATACTGCAAAGCATGATTATCAGAATATAATACAAATTCCCTGGACATCAAATAATGTCTCCACTTTTTCAGTGCCTCAACAATTGCATAGAATTCCTTCTCATAAGAGGAATACTTCCTTCTGGTGTCATTCATATTTTCACTGAAATAGGCTATAGGCCTATCATCCTGGCTCTACACAGCTCCAATGGCCTCTCCACTGGCATCACACTTTACTTGAAATGGTTTAGTAAAATCAGGAAGAATCAAAATAGGCTTCTCAGTTATCTTTTTCTTCAAAATTTTAAAGTTCCTTTCTGCTTCAGAAATCCACTTAAATGGTTGTTTTCTCTTCCTTATTGTCTCAATTATGGGTGCATTAATCTTACTGAAGTTTCTTATAAATTTCTTGTAAAAACTAGCAATTCCATGGAAACTTCTTACCTCAAAGACATTACTGGGTGAAGGCCATTCCACAATTTCCTTAACCTTCTCTGGGTCCATCTTCAATCCTTCTGCAGATACAAAAAAACCCAAATACACCAACTCTTCCTTCATGAATGAGTATTTCTTTAAATTTATCAGCAATTTCTCTTGGTGCAGCCTTTTCAAGACATGATTAAGATGCCTTAAATGTTCTTCTTTAGTTCTGTTGAAAACTAATATATCATCCAAATATACTATCACAAATTTACCAATGAATTCTTTCAATACTTCATTCATAAGTCTCATAAAATTACTAGGTGCATTTGACAACCCAAAAGGCATTACCATCCATTCATATAGTCCTTCATTTGTTTTAAAGGCAGTTTTCCACTCATCACCCTCTGTTATTCTGATATGATTATATCCAATTTTCAAATCTATCTTTGAAAAATATTTAGCACCACTCAAACAGTCCATTAAATCCTCAACTTTGGGCAAAGAGAATCTGTACCTGATTGTGATCTTATTGATTGCTCTGGAATTAGTACACATCCTCCAGCCTCCATATTTATTTTGGCTCAATACTGCTCGTACTGCACATGGACTCAAACTTTCTCTGATCAACCCCTTGTCCACCAACTCCTGTACTTGTCTCCTGATTTTCTCATTTTCTGTGGGAGTCATTCTGTAGGCTTCCTTATTTGGCATATTTGAACCAGGGATAAAATCTATCTGATGGCTGATATTTCTCACAGGTGGCAGCTCATCAGGTAAATCATCCACAATAATGTCACAATAATTGTCTAACATCTCTTGGATTTCTATTGGCAAATCAGAAATATTTGTAGAAGTAAGAACTATCTTAGGTTTGCAGACTAAAGCAAAACTTAACTCTTCTTCTTCTATCTACTGCATATATTCCTTCTTGCTCACCAACAAGGTCTTTGGATCAATCACTCTGCTGGATGGCTCTCCTTCTTCCATGGGTATCAATGTATTATGTACCCCATCCTTGAAGAACTTGTAAGTGTTATTCTTGCCATCATGCACTGCTGCTCTATCAAACTGCCAAGGTCTACCCAGTAGTATATGACACACATCCATGGGCATTACATCACATAGGACATTATCTTTGCATTTTCCCATTTGCACCTCTATCTTACACTGTTCTTTTACAACCAGCTGGTGCCCTTTATGCAGCCAGGACACCCTGTAGGGATTTGGATGCTCCCTTGTCTTCAACTTCAAATTCTCTATCACCTCAATGGAAACAAAATTGTCTGTGCTGCCACTATCAATGACTAGCTGGCAGCATTTCCCTTCGAATTTGCATATGCTCGTAAACAAAGTCTTCTTTTGTGTAGGCTCAGTGACCTCTTTGGTTTGCTTCAACAGGACCTTGTTAACCACCAAGGACTCTCCCCTTTCTAGTAGAATTTATTTCTCAATTTTTGCCTCTTCTCTAGCCTAGGCAACAACAACATTTCTTAGACCAGCACCCACATTCTCTGGACACTCATAGTTCTTATGTCCCACTTTCTGACATCTATAGCACCTCAACTCTCTACCTCTGCCTCTGTCTCTACCTCCTCTTCCTTTTCCTCTATAAGAACCCCTTCTTCCCCTTGCATCATCCTCTGTAGATGCATTATGAGGTGAGCTAGTATTAGCTCAATCCCTGGGTGTAGTAGGATTTCCTCTACCACCCTGAATTCCCTTTCCACAGAAAGTACCTATCTTCTTAGCAGACTGTTTCCTTAGGAGTTTTTCCTCTACTTTCAAGGCCATCTAGTAGGCCTCTTCCACTATCTTGGGAGACAAAAGACCAATCTCATCTTGGATCTCCAGCTTGAGACCATTCACATATCTGGCAGTCTTCTTTGGTGTGTCTTGAAATTTCCCAACTCTTACGCTCACTCTGCAGAATTCCTCTATGTATTCCTTTACTGTCATCAACCTCTGTCTCAAGTTCTGCATTTGCCTAAGTAATGTTAGCTAATAATCAATAGGCAAGAGTTTACCTTTTAATTTATCCATCATTCTGGTCCAGCTTTTGATAGGTTGCTTGCCAACTCTCCTTCTTTCTCCCTGCACTCCATCCCACCAAAGTGCAGCATGTCCCTTCAGCTTTGTCACTGCAAACTTGACCTTTTTATCTTCACTTATTTCTTCATAGTAGAAGAACTTGTTAATCTCATTTATACAATCCACCAGCTCCTCTGGATTCAATCCTCCTACAAAATTTGATACTTCAATCTTGGGCTTAACTTCAGACCCCAGAACAGTTCTGAGGAGCCTTAAGTCAGGAGGAATCTCAACATTTCTTCCACTTCTTCTATTTAAATTTCACTGGTGTCTTTAGGATCTCCGGACTGTCTTCACTCCATGGCATCCATTCTGGCCTCGAACCTCTGCAAAATATCCAACACTTTTGTGTTGGCAACATGTCTCCTTCTACCAACACCTCTACCAACTCGGATTGCCATGTCAGTTCTTTGCAAAAACAACTTAAAAACAACAGCTTTGATACCACATATGATGGAAAAAAAATTGAAATTTGGCCCCTAAGGAGAGCTGGTCTACTGTAGTCGCTCTGTCAACATTTCCTTTCCGTTAACTTAGTTTACCTCCACGTGGCCTCCCACAAAATTTCTTGTAAATTTATTTATCAATTTCAGAGAAATTGATAAATAACACCTTCAGCAAACATTGAATTAAATTATATCCTCGAATTTTATATTATTTGCCAAACCTTATAATAAGGTTGTCACCTGTCGGAAATTTATATTAATAGCCCAATACTTTTGAATGAATGACTTTGGAATAGACCTTCGGCTCCGGGGCCCACATATATGATGGATGGCCAATCAAATGCTCGCACCGTACCTTGGGTTAACCTTCACACATCTTCCTCATATGACCACCGTCTGATGGCTTCCCTCCAGATTGACGGCACTTAACAATATCCCGTGGACTCCTTGGTCAAACATTAACATGCGATGGCGCACAATGAGAGTGGTTTTAGGAGTCTCGCCCTTACCACATGTTGACTGTTCTATGGAATCGCTCGCAATTGGAGAATACTGCTTGCTCCAAAAAAGTGGTGCGATATGGGCAACCCGGCTTCGTAAATCCACTCGCAGTTTTGGAACAGTGGTTGAATCTGGTTTAAGTCAGGTTACGCTGTCCTCCATGTTCACTAACTCTGGTCTAGCCTCGGGTCAGAAAAACAAATTTATCTCTTTATTAAGTGGAAATTCTACTATCGTCAAACAGAGTTCAACGACCACGATTTTACACACACACTTCGTCTGCGGTTGGAGTTTCAATTATTCAAACAATTCAAAGGAAATAATGGACACATAGATGCAAAGATTGTATAGTGACTCAATTCAACAGTTATATACAGGACAGTGTTCAGTCGCCTCATAATCAAACAAATTCCTCACAAATAATGATTCAAGACAGTTGGATAGTCGACAGAAACTGAAATTCATTTAAATGGAAGCGATTGTTTGATACACATATTTTTACTGTAGAAATCTCCCTCCCTATGCATCCGAGGGATACAATTTATATACATTACAATGTGTCTCTTCAGTTCCTCTATGAGGACCGTTTAGAAAATCAAAAGTCTAATTACAATAATTCAACTAACTCATATATGACAGGTGGACTGAACTGAACTATTAGACTTCTACAAATATAACTAATCTAAATGAACCAGTTAGCTGAGGTATTGACACCTAGTTGTTACAATTCAAATGTTTTCGAACCCTCCTAGCCACAAAATGTGGACAAAACCCCCTACATTACTGGCTAGTGTCTAATGCCCCTACATCAGCTGTACTGAGCTATTGCTGCACCCAGTGGTCTCTTTGTTGGATTTCCTCAAAGGAGGGGTGTGTGGAGAACCTGTAGTGGCTTGTGCAAAATCCGAGCCAAGTCTAGATGTAGTTCTGTGAAGGCCTAGACTTGCGCACATAAGGCGGGTGGAATGAGAGTGATTATTGTGCCTAGTGTGTGGCAAAGGTGGCTCTCAGTTGTGGAGATCAACTAAGTAGTGGTTGTTGGAGGCATCCTCGCTTGAACCATGCTCTTCTGCAGGGTATCGGCCTTGAGATGAAGAGCATGGATCTTAGACTGTAATGTAGATACTGCGACCTTCTGCTACTCTTCCAAGCCAAGCCATCTATCTTCTAAAGTAAGGATGACAACATCTACAATTTTCTCCAAGTCTTCCTCATTTAAGGTAACCTTAGTCTCCCTACTGGGCCTCGTAGCACGTTGTTTCATTTGCTGACCCTTGAGAGGTTAAGTTTTCTATTTCATGCCATGTAGGGAATTAGCACCTTGCACATCTAGACCCTTAGTCTCCATGTCTTATTGCAATTCCTGCTCCATGCCCTATGATGTGTCTACAGGAACCTTTGGCCTAGTGGAGCCTTCTGGGCCAGGGCCTTCCAAATTCTTGGGGATATCAGGTGGGGTCGGGGTCTTCAGGACTGTGCTTGTACCAACAGTGCCACCGCTGATTTGAATCCTAATCTCCAGTGCGGTGGCCAAGTGGCGATGAGCCGATCGATTTCATCATCAGTGACCATGTAAGGCATCGACATCCAAGCTGGATCCTTACAGCCCTGGATCTGCACATTATGCATCGGGACCTGTAATGCTGTAATGATCTTATATTTCTCGTATACCATCGGAAACATGCGAGGACAGGAATGAATTTATTCTATGAGCATGCTCTGAAATAGTACCCAAAATACTTTTTTTTTTCCTTAATTCATTGCTCATCCTTTGAATCCCATAAGTTTGTGTATCACGCCCCTTCACACATGTCTGGTTCGAGTTCAGGGACAACCAATCCTTTAGGGACTTCCCATCCAACCAATGCAATTAGGAGCAACAACCAAGAGTAGCAGAATGACCTCTGATGATCCGAGGCATTGTGCACGTTTTCTAGAAACTCATTGTAGAGGAACTACGACCAGTTAAAGCAGACCCCTTTTTTGAAGCATCTAGAAATATGAATCACATAGGTATGGAGAATCATGGCCTGACACTTGCACATCATTTTGCAAGCCCGCAACAAGGTACCTATGTGCACGCTAGGGTCATTAATGGTGTTCATTATGAACCCTCTGGTGTTGCGCTCGAAATGGTAGCCTTCTCACACCTTGTCGACGATCCCTTTCTCATACTTCTTGCCAACGCATTCCATGGGATTCGGCCCCTCCATGGGGAGACTAGTGATGTGGTGAATTAGGGCACTATTGAGGGAAACACATTCCTGGATCCATAAGCTACTGTCATGGATAAGGGCTAGTAGCTGTCACACAACTTGGTCAGTTACATTGTATCGACCAAAGTGAGGTATCTGCAACAAGTTTAGTAATTCAGATTTTTCTAACCCACGCGCCCACGGCATTGGTACGACCCTTAACATGTCATCCTCCAGTACTCTTTCGAGGTCCAACTTAGGCTCCAATTCAGGGAAGGCCTCCAAGTTGGTAAGGTTGTGATCGTTGAACTTAATTGAGGAGAGCTTACCATATGCTTCTCCAATTATGGGGACTTCACCTGAAATTAGTGGAATTTTCATATAGGAGCACAGACCCTAGATATTCTTAGGTGTGAGCACAGAGGGCGTTTGGGTCCGAACATAGGGTGGTAGCCAAGTGATCGGGGTAGCGAGCTGAGCTTCATCTTGAGCAGACAAAGTTCGCTTTGCTCGGATAGGCGAGCGTGCCTTAGACACCGTTTAGGGAGATTGCACGTTCTTGGGTGAGGTGTGTGGCTTCCCCCCAATCAATTTGTTTTCCCTCCCTTGCCCTTGTTCCTGACCTTTCCCTTTACTCTTATTTTTCTCCACCTACTTCCCCTTGGTTAGTGTGGACACAACTTCTTCTGCTTCAAGGGTGACCTCAAATACTTCATCGGATGCTCTCTCAGTAGAGGCCACGGTCTGCCATGATTCAATGGGATTGTTTGCAGTCATTATTTCTCGGAAGAAGAACTTAGGGTTACTACTATCAGAGGGGGTAGCACGCCCAGACATCAACCAAGCACAGTAATTATGGGAATTTGTAGGGCATAATACTTTCAGGATATGTGGAACCCAGTTTTGAGCGACCTTCTTCCATTTATAACTTTGAGTAGTGAGCAATAGTTAGATGACACTTAGCTGAAACTTACAACCAAGAAAACAATAAAAAAATATTCGGTAATTGCCGCATTAATTTCCTACTACCCTCTCCTTCCAGCAGTAAAGTTGGCTTTTTACCTAGTGGTACTGTTTCAACGGCTAATTTTCATAGCTATGTTTACCCGTAAGCTCCCAGCTCACCTCTCCGGGCTTCCTGGCCTTCGGTCAACCCCTGTACTCCCATCACAGCTCCTTGAGCTTCCTGACTTGCGATCGACCCCTACGCATATAACGGGCCTGCCTGCGTTTCTCCTCTTTCCTGCACGTATCAAACTTCCCTGATTGTTTCGCAAACTAGCTATCATATAGCAGGACCAATTATCATTCCAAAAATACCTTCTTCTGAATATGTCTATCATGCCATGATTTTTCCCGAGCTTTTTGAACTTGCTGATGAAAGTGAAGAATGAATCGATCTTCCTCCAAGGCGACTAGCTACGCTAAGCGTTCCTCCATGATATCAGGCTTTGTCATGTTTGTAAAGGCTATGATGTGCAAGCTAGGAACAATATACTCCATTGGCATAATGGCCTCCTTTCCGTAAACCATTTGAAACATTGTTTTCCCAATCAATTTCTTTCACGTGGTCCGACAGGCCCAAAGGATCGACAGGATACCCATGTCCCAATCACTTCGATCGACATTACAAATCTTGGTCAGTGTTTATTCTAGAATTTTATTAAAATCTTCTATCGTTCCATTTTCCTACCAATGATATGGGGTACTTTTTGCATGGTGGATTCAAAATTTTTTAGTCAAAGCTTTTATTTTTTCTTTAACGAAATGTGTACCTCTATCCCTCATCAAGATCTTAGGATGACCAAACCTGTTCAGAATATGCTCAAAAATAAAGTGCGCAGTGGTATCTATAGTACAATCCTTCACATCTTGCACTTCATCCAATTTGGTTACATAATCAGTCGCAGTGATGATGTAGTGGGTACCTGTCTTCTTCCTTGGTGGGTTGATGGGCCCAACGAATTCCATGGCCCATTTTTCAAATGGTTGTAGGGCCATCTATGGTTGCAAGGGAATTTCATCCCTGCATGATGGTATTCATGCCCTTTGACATGTTTTTCAGGCTTTGCAATAGTCATAAGATTCACTATGCAGTGTGGGCCACCACAACCCAACTCTTAAGATCTTCTATGCCATCGCTTTCCCTGCATAGTGACCTCCTGCTATGTCTTCGTCGAATTCTGCTAAAAAGACTTGTCTTTCATGCTCCAAAACATATCATCATAGTACGTCATCAGCTCCTAGCTTATACAAGTGGCCTGCTATGATGGTAAAGTTTAGTGCATGGGTTACCAACTTTTTTTTCTGTTGTAGCGAATATTCTGCAGGTGCCATCCCTATAGTTAAGAATTGAATGATATTGACAAACTGTGCATCAACCACCTTAATAGAAAATAGCTGCACATCGGGAAATACTTCCTTTACGTTGGTTGCTTCTTCACCACTCTCGATTTAGGACAAGTGGTCTAGTACAACATTTAGTTTCCCCGGCTTCACAATGATATAAAAGTCATATTCTTGAAATAGCAGTAACCATCAAAAAATCTTCCACCCTCAACACAGGGCTATTGGCTAGGTATTTCAAATCGGAGTGATCCGTGAACATCTTGGAGTGCCCTCCGAACAGATAATGTCAGTATTTCTGTAGGGCATATCGATCCCCTCGCACTCAATAGTGGAATAGTTACGCTCTGCACTAGAGAGTTTTCTACTAGCGAATGCAACTGGGTGGTCAATGTCCCCCTCCACAGGTTGCGTAAGGACAGCTCTGAGGGTGATCCTTGAAGCATATACATGGACATGGAAAACCTTCGCCGAGTCATGAAATATGAGGATATGTGCAAAGACCATCTTTTCCTTGAGTAGCTAAAAACTCTTCTGACACTCTGCGTCCCAAAAAATGAAACATCCTTCTTTAGCAACTTATCCATGGATGTCGTGATCATTGCGTACCCTTGAATGAACTTCCTATAGTAGCCCATGTGCCTGAGGATGGAGCACAACTATTTCTCATTTGTAGGGACTCATAAGTTGATGATAATTGCTACCTTGGCAGGGTCAACCATTAGTCCTTGCTGATAGACTATGTGGCCTAACGAGATCCCTAAAGGTATGCAGAATATGCACTTCTTAATATTTATGGAAATATTTTTCTTTCTACAGGCATCCAACATCATGTGCAGGTTCGAGACGTGCTTCTTTAGCAATCCAAAAACTATCCAATCATCAAAGTATACCTCCAAGAACTAATGAATGAAATCCTTGAATACTGTGACCACTACCCGAGAAAAGATGGAAAGGGAATTTTTGAGCCGAAACAACATAACAGTGTTCTGGAAGGATCCCCATTCTGTGGTGAACATAGTTTTTTCGCGATCTTCTAGTGCGATCCTGATATGATGGTAGCCCGAATGCCCGTTAGTGAATGAGTATGCTTCCTACCCTCCCACACTATCAAGGATTTCATCAAAGAATGGTGTAGGGAAGGGATCATGTACACATGCATCATTTAGCTTACACGGGTCAACATATATTCTTATTTTTCCTTTATTCTTTTTCTCTTGGACCACCATAGGGCTTACCCAATCTGATTGTTCTACTGGTTTGATGATACCTGCTGGTAGAAATTTTCCAATTTCTTTCCTGACTTTCTGCTGATACTTGGGGTTCAAGCAGTAAGGTCGCTACTTGATAGGGCATGCATCTGGTTTTAAAGTGATTGGCATGACCTCGAGGTCCCTTGTAATGCCCTTGACTTTTGAGAATTTTGTAGGAAAGAAGTCCTGGGACTCTGTGAGAAGCTTCGTGACTTTCCCAATGGTACCATCATCCCAATAGTTCCCAATCTTAGCTATATTAGGTTTTTATTATGTGCCAATGTTGACTTCCCTTAGCTTAAGAGGCTTGGTCACATCAATGGTCTATAGTGGGGGTCTAGCAATTGCATGTTCTCCCTCTGATTCTAAGATAGTGATATTTTTCGGGTCTTTGTCACATTCCTCCATTGATAGGTTGCAGTAAGAAATATCCTACATTTGTGTATCTCAATTTGGTGTCCCATACTCCACACAATGGCATGAATCATAAAATACTAGGGCATCTATGTCCTACAGGGCTTCATCTAGTGCCTCAGTTATGCCTATCAACCCGAACGTCCCCACAAAATATTTTCTAAGGCTCTCCCTGTGGTAAGTACACTGATGTAGCTCTACATCCAAATACCATGTGGTGGGGATTTGCCCCAAAGCATGAATGAGCAAGTGGACCCATTCATCCCTGGTCCTTTCACACCACACCTCCATCGATGCGGGCAAGTGGTTGCGTGGGTCCCCTTGACCAAGGAAAGTCTCCACGTGTAGGTGAATCAAAGGTTCAAACTGTAGGATCATCATCTTATGAAATTCCTCCCAATCCTGGGATGTCCCCTTATGAGTTTCCCACCACCGGGCAGGGTTCACACGCATGGCTAGGTTAAGCACCCACATCCTTCACTCCCTTGGGACATCTGCATCAAATGCTCTAAGAAAATCCCTAATACTACCATAACCATCAAAGTGAGGCGACTCTCTTACCTCTGAGGAGATACACCAGAAGCTCTTCATGATCCTAAGACACCGTACCACAGATACATCATGTAACCTAGCCATGTGTAGCTTTATAGTAGACCATTCTAGCTTAGGTTCTCCCATCCTCTGCGACATCTGATTGGGTAGGACATTCGCATTGGATCCAAGATCCAGGATGACCTAATCCATTTTGTAATCACCAATCTATGTTGTTAGCCACATTTCCAAACCAGTGTGTTTCTTATGTTTGTAAAGTTTGTGAACATATTTAACTTCTACTGGAGGGTTGGTTTTTTCTGCACATCTTTCTATCAGTGCTTGAAGATTTTATATTGCCTTTTGGTTGTGTAGCAACTTCATACATGTCTGTAAGAATGTTTTAACTTCTTCATCCACTCTTAGGTTTCTTAGAGCCTTGGAGGTAGATGTCCCATCCATGGTAAAGTCTTTGCGAGCTTCGATGAAGGTTTCTTTCTCCTTCTATAGGTCCAAGATTTCCTTTTTTATAGTATCTTTTCAGATAAGGGGTTCAACCGTAGCTCTTTCCTCATCTCCTCCAGTAGCCATGCCGCTGTGCATTATAAAATTAATACTGAGTCCCTCATCATGTGGTTCTATCTTAACCCTTTGAACATTCTGCATTGGTGTCTGTTGTTTTTCCTACATTTTTTCTATCACTATAGGACAATCTTCGATCACATGATCCAATTGTCTACAATATCTGAAAGATTTTCATGCAGGGTTCAGAAAATCCCTTGTGAAGTGCCCTAATTCTCCACAGTTATAACAGATCAATTTCCCTCTTCCCCGACCTGTGATTCCACCTCTTCCCCCCCACCCCCCGGCCTCTAGTGGGGAATCATCCTCATCCTGAGGGAGATAGTGGTGAAGAAGGGTCAACCTGTACCCTGTACAGGTTTCCTTGGTCTATCATTAAGTCATATGTCCGACAGTTGCGTTCATCATAAGCCACAAATGAGCAGAATCGACACCATTATTGCTTCAAGTCTGTAACATAGGCACCAAGACGGGGGTAGTGGTTGGTATCATGTAGTCCAGCTATGTGATAGTAGGAGCACCATAATGTGGGACCGCTTGGTCCTGCAACCTCTTTAGGCTGCAATGAGTTGGGCCCCCCAGCCTACATGTAGTCCACCGACAGAGGGCACTGATCTTTGATGTGGTTCGATACCCTGCATCTTATGCAACATACATATGGGCTAACTTCGTTTCCTCTTTCGTTCCACAAATTCTAGATTTTTAGGTGCATTGCCTCTAGCCATCCTTGGATCTTCTATACCCCAAACTGGGCATCGTCTCTTGGCGCAACTTCTAGCTTCATATAAATCTCCAAGGCTTTCCCTTGTGTCTCAATCTCTTGCTGACTCATAGGTCTGTGTAAGTGAGGTAATAGCATGGCGATGAACCATTACTTGTGTTTTCTATCCTCATACTTAAATTCCCCATATTTGATAACCTTCTTTAATCATTGATCAGCCTCCCATACCGGTTCAGTGGGTCCTCATCTAAAGTCTTTCAAGTCAACCACCAGTTGAGCATAGGACTTAGGCTTCTGAAACTGTTGTTTTAAAGCATTCTTAATCTCTTGTATTGATGGATCTGCATGTTGGCCTACATACCCCATAACCAATCCAGGGACCTTCCTTCAAAGGTGAGGGATAGGTGCACCCTTTTTATAGCATCGCTAGCAACATTCTACATAGTCCATACTGATTTCCATGCCTTCTTCTCCAACACTCTTAAAGGTGAGAAGCTTGATATGTGTGGCCATATATTCTTCCAGTAGTGGCGGAGGTGTAGGGGAGTTCTTGCCCTTATGCTAATTCAAGGACGGTGTAGCTAGAGGACTAGTTCCTGCGTGCACAACCAGCTCTCTTAATGGGCATTGGACAAATCTATCCCCTTCTTGGTTGACTTGGTAATACTTACCACTTCATGTTGTACTCTCAATTTAATCAGAGGTAATTTATTCAGTGTGGATAAAAAAAATTCCCTTTTTTGCATAGTAATATTTTAATTAGTAGTGGTAATGTTCACAAGAACTTACCTCGAAATCCTTTGAAGAACCTCCACTCTTCCTCAGAGTAGGATACAAACTGAATGACTGTGAATTTTTTTACAAATCCTCCTAGCACACTATCCACCCAATGATATACAGTTCGGGTGATTGTGTTGTTAGCCTTCTCCAACTATTGAATCAATTCTGGAGTCCACTGCGTAACCTGATCGTCTTTCCAACATGTTTGGAATTGTACTAGCCTCACTACTGGAGCTCTTGCGCAAAAGTTACAAATAAAAATTCTATACTTCTATGAAAATATATTTATTCTTCCACTTCTCAATTATTAGCTTTGTGATGCGATTCTCTTTTACAAAAAATTCCTAAATCTATTTTTTGAACTACTCTTCGAGCTCTAATTTCTTAGGTCTCCAATGGCCTCATGGCATTACCCAATCTATCTCTCGAAATGCTCTTGGTCCCAGCAATGGAACCATTTGTTGGCCTAAGGGTACTAACCCAAGTTTGGATTTAAGGTTTTTCAAAAAACCCCTATACTACTGGCTCTTTCGGCAATGACCTACTCCTGCAAGCCAAAGTCTCACCCAAAGCAGTATGGGTGGGTGCTGGAACCAGGTTTCCACACCCTATGAGAGAGTGGGTAATTAAGGTAGATCTTGTTGAATTCTATCAGGTTCACACAGAAATAAGCCTTTTATCAAGCCCTTAACAGTATAACCAACATGTAAATATAAACAAAGCTATTATTAATAAACAGATCTTATCAACTCCTTCGCATCCATGTGCACGTTAGCAATTATCATCACAAAGTAACACAATCATAGCTAATTCATATAGCATAGACATAATCACAGCTAATTCATATAACACAAAGGCACTTTAGTAGTGAATACATCTAGTTCAGATAACATAATAGATTTTGTGTCCATTAGCATCCAAAACAAAGTTAAAAACCCAAGTCACAACCCACGCACATAGCCAATGGGGTCTGCACATAGTAGGATAGAGTATCTCCGCATACACAACCAATAGCATTCCTTCCCCTGAAACTACCCAAAACAGATCTCAACAGTTCACACGTAGCATCAATCTAATTTTATTACCTACCCTTAGATTCAAACTTTCCATCTATTTATATCATCTTAGCTTGCGCTATCCTGTGGTCCGTAAACTATGGTTTGTGTACTCTAGGTCTACCCTTTGACCCATTACAATACATTGGGGGTTTTGACCCACCCCAAAGCTCCTGCGTAAGACTAGTTACTAAAAAAATATATCAAAGCGTTGAAACATATCCAAACATAGCTAGGGGACCCTATTCCAACACATGGTTTACAATAAAATATCTTGAAATCTATGCCGAAAACCAAGACCAAACATCAGCCATTTCATCCTATTTTTTTCTCCCATAAGTGTGTGCTATATAATAGAGATGATGAGTGAGTGAGGAAAATGTATTGTCACATCATAATATATCTACAAGTAAAGTGGGTATATTTACCCCAAGGGACACACTCTTTAATGGTGGGGCAAGCTTCCTCCTTCTGAGCCTACATGAAACCCAAATATAAAATTTATTTTATTTTAATTTCCATAATTTTTCTAGGTCTACTTAGCATGCCTCTTGGCAAGCAAGAATAACTGTAGATGCTACAAAAAAAATAAACACTTTACAACCTAATTTATCATTTAACATGGAAATAAAATAAAACTAGTAAACATAACCAAAATATATAGAAAAATTATGGAAAACTTGTAGATTTGGAGGTATTTAATAAGTCCACTATGATTGGATCATTACAATTTCTAGATGAGGTTCCTAAACATGCAAGGAATTTGACCTGGTCCTCAATCCATTTCAATCACATGTACAAATTTTCTAAGAATAGCTTTAATTCAGCAAACATGAGGAGAAACTCCTCCTTGGTGACTAATTTTCCAACTATGGTCAGTCTTCATAATTATTATTTTAGCCCTTGATGTATTTGTGAGGCATGTTCTTAGTCTAAAAAAAGAAAAATCTTATTTTAAAGTGTGTTCTTCATCTCCTTTCTTGGAAAAGACAAAAAAATAAATTTTAAGTTTGAATATTTTACTCAAGTTAACTTCCATATGGTCAAGTTGGCTCTTAAACAATTGAAGTGAGTCTAAGCTACAAAGGGACCCATTCTACCTCACGAATGAAATATAAATAAATTACTTTTTCTCCTCCAAAACCAAGTTCAATGAAGCAAGTTCACATCAATCATAGAATGAGTATCTCTACTCCTCTACACAATGAAACACAATTATAGAAGGATGAAGAAAAGAAAGTATCCCCTCTATCCATCTATCTTACCTCTTCAGTGTCGAAGATAGACAAGGTTTCTTCTCAAGTTTTTTTTTGGCGAACCAAGTTTTATGTATGCTGAAGAAGCAAGCCACAATTAGGCCATAAAATAACAAAATAGTGTGAGTTCTCTAGGAAGAAGGATGGCATGAGAAAAGGGATATAAGATCAGGTTTGAAAATTTTTATTTTGATCGTTAGTTTGACCCAGGGTTCGACTTAGATGTATCTATGTTGAATTGAATAATTCCTCTAAAGGAAACCGTTGTTGAGTTTTTTCCCATGTGCAAGGTAAATATTATATTCTTGCGTGATTGTCTCTTTATGATCTCATCCACATTTTTTTATTTACTTTTTAAATTCTCTGTGTAATTAATATATGATGAATAACAGATGCAAGAAAAGTTAAACCTAAGAAAAAATGATAATAAGTAATTGTCTCTTGAGAGAATCATTTAAAAAACAACATGGTATGAGAGCTATGGTAAAAGAGAAACCCTAAAAAGAATCCTTACAATCATTTGATCTAGATATTTTTTCCCTAAACCAAGTTTCGTCACCAAAAAAAAATGTGTTTTACCCCCTAACCAGGGTTGGTCCATTCAATGAAAAAAATATGCATATAGTAAAAAGTATCATGTTCCATTAATTCAAAAATCTACTATGAAATGAACCCATTTTTTGAAAGAGGAATATCATGCATTTGGGATCCAAATTTTAGATCTTCCAATTTTGAATACTGAAAATGATTGTAGTATTATTTTTAAACCTCAATTCACCTACCTTTATAGATCAATCCTCATAAGTTTTGTGCTAAAATAAAGTACTGAAGCATTATGTCTCAGTCAATATCAATTGCTTGAAGTCCACTAGACATATTAATAGAGGTAAACTACCTTAAGAAAATAATATATTCATTACAATATGTAATGTTTTTGTCATTAATGAAAAATAATTGGAGCTTAGCCATGGAATAGAGGATATTTTGTAATGATAAATGATAGAATACTAAATGGCTTGAATAAATGTATAGCCAATCCACGTTTTTTTATTGGTATGTAACCCTTTGTGATCTGATCAAGGCTTCATAATGTGTAAGGATCAATGGTTCGAAGTTGTTTTTCTTAGTTTTTTTATATGGTTGAAGTATGGATATTGAAGTGATGAAGATCCACCATTATGAAATAGTCATGGGAATATGGACTTACAAGAAGTTTAGTGAGATAATAAGATTGAAGAAAAGGCCAAGTCCCTCTTATCAAGAAGTCTCAGATGCAAAAATATTGAAATATTGTTTCCATGATTCTAAAGGATCTAAGTTTTGAGAATTCAAAAAGTCTGGCTTAAAAGGACAAGGATCCAAGCTCGTACCACACTGAAGGCCGAATGTCTATTTTATTTAAATCCATGTTAGTGAATATTATTTCTCTTCAATAAGTCTTCATAAAATATCTTCAGAGGTGTCTAAATGAAATTTTATATGATCCCATATTTGGTCACTACGAGTCTAGGTAAGGTATTCATCAATGTATTTTTCTTTGGATTGCATATTAAATTTATTTGCAAAATGAAATCTATTGTTTAAAACCTTATGTCTAAATTCTTTAAGAATATTTCAAAGTATTAAAGTTGATGCAATATTGTGGTAAATGACAATGTCAAAATTGTTGTCATCATAATAAGCCTTGAGATGATTGAATCAGTTAAGGACTATTGCTACTTGGGATTAGGAATTAGAATCTATAAAATACAAGCTTCCCACATATTCATACAAAGGTTCATGTCTAAGAATATGCCACCTTATGATAAATACTATAAAAAATGTGCAATAAGATGATTTTCATATGATTTCAAAAGGTTAAGATGGTCATTCAAAGGTAAACCGTTTCAAACCCTTCGAGGATGAGTGTTATATAACCAGGGTTTGTAAATCCTAGACTAATTTTGAAGGATTATGAAGATCTAGGGTCCTAGAAATTTGTAAACCATATCAAGATAAGAGGGCTCGAAGAAGAAATAGTAGGGTTTATGGACAAAACTATAGGATTTGACATTTCAGATGAAACTAGAAACACTATTTATTCCATGAAAAAGAATGCCATCATCATAAAAAAAGTGTATGAAGCTAAAAAATAGTTGCAGATAGATGGAAGAAGACTAAATATCAAGAGGGAATTGACTTTCTTATCAAAAGATAAGTATTTTATATCTCCTTTTTTGTATTATTACTATTATTTATTTTAATAGTAGTTGGTCTCTTATCTTATGTTTGGTTATAATTTTTCTTCCATGGCCTGCTAATGAGGATTGTAGCTAGATAGTAAAGGTTTCGATGGATTTGACAAGGAGATGGAAGAAGTGCGAGAATGAATTAAAGTAAGAGGACTTTCTCACAATCATTTCTTGCATTGAGAAATATTTTACTAGATGAGATCTAAAATCAGTGGAATTGATTATATTAGCAAGCTTGAAGTATTATTTGATCATGGTATCTAACATATCTAGCAATAGAAGGTTCTCCATATGGGAGGGAAAGTATCAAGAAAATACACTTGTAGTAATGGTGAGGTACAATTCTATTATCATTATTTTGAATATTTCACCAGGTTGTTGCAGAGACTACTTTCCTTAATAATTGTGGATGAGGAAGTATACATAATAGTTACGTCAAGCTTGTGAGTAGAAGAGCTCATTTAGGGAGATTTCCATACTTCCTCAGTAACCTTGAATTAACTTTAAGGGGAGATAACATTTGAGTTTAAAATGATGGATTTTCATTGATATTTTACTTAATGAAAGACAACTATGGAAAATGGAGCAACATGAATTATCACAAAAGAATATGTCTCTATAACATCTGGTGCCAAGGTAAAAGCTTCTTAAACTTATATATGAAAGCAAGTGGACCTCATTTTTTTTTAATAAAAATACTTGCAATCAAGAACTCTTGTAAGGATAGAATTGACTTTGTCTCAACCATGAGCCAATAAATGATAAGCTTCTAGTACATGCTCTTTTCATTTGATTGCATTTACAATAAATCAACAAGTCCTACTTACTATTTTCCAACATAACACATTAATGTAATGTCTAAAATTATTATGTTTTCCAAGTCATATCATGCTCCCAGTCATTAGCTAAATATATGCTATATGTTTTCTTTTATATATATATATATAATTGTTAGAAATAATAACATATATTATTATTTTGATTTATAGATAATCCTATGGACTTTCTTTTCCCTAACAACATATATGTTACCAGAATATTCCCTTAATATGAAAATTACTCACAGCTTAGGTTATATAGAAATTTTAGAAACCTAAAGAAGTTCCTCTTAATACTATAGTTCCTTCACTACTATAACTCTTAATCCATAAAACCATGTAGAGTTACCTAAATTGTATTATATATTAAATATATAATAATTTGAGGACCACCTCGTGGCATGAATAAGGTTGATATGTTATATGGTATTATGCTTCCACGTTGCAACTTCTAATTTATCTTATTTATTGTTTTGAAAACTCGAGGCATCCACAATTGTAATCCAATGTGTGTTTATGCATGGCTACACACTCGAGGTTATGTCACTGATCTTTGTGCTTATGAGGGGCCTTAAAATATATGATCCACATTCATTACGGATTTTATCGACGGTGGTGGGGTTGTGGGTTTTATTTTGGTGTAAACACCCTCACCCGCAGTGTCACACTAGCCTCATTCGCTCTTTCTTTCTTCAGCATGAGATCTAGGACTTTGTTACGTCTGTTGAGCCTTTGTCAACTCTCTCTTACATGCTAAACTTGCTTTACCCTTGTTACTTGAATATGGAAAAGCGATGGCAGTCCTTCGATGTATACTTTTCTAGGTTAGGGTTTTATTTCCATCTCACTGTAAAAATATTGTATATGTTAGCTCTGATGGTAGTTTTTAAGACAGGTCTAAGTATTCATTTAGTTTATGAAAATTACAATGTTTAAATTTTGTTTTCTCAGATACCGTTCATTGAAAAGTTACGAAGGTTGAAAGGAAAAGATTCTGATTCTTCAAGTTACAATTGACGCAAGCATTGGTTTGCTATTATGCAAATGTCGGGTAATGTTTTTTTCAAGCTAACCCAAGGTCGTATCCTTTCTTCATACGAAATATTTAAATCAATTATTGTTTTAACATTGTAGATTATTATGGCCATATGAGCAGAAGAGAAACCTTGGATCCTTTGCAACAAAGGTATGGTTTCCCTTAATAACGATATCCATATGAATTGGTCCATTGTTATTTTTATGAATTTTTCTTTCCCATCGTCCTTTCTTCTAACAGACTTCTTGGAAACTTGCAGGTTAGAATATCGTCTATGGAGACATGGCTATCTCGTTAAGGGTTGATGGGTGTCGCCTGGAAATAATACCCGACTAGCAAACTATCCAGGTTCTTACATAGTTTTTTCTTGATTTTCTCCAGGGTACTTGACCATGAGGCTAAGACCCATTCTTGGAGTTTCATGACCTTGGGTTTATACCTTTACATAGAAACTCGTTTTTTTGGAGCCTCTTGGCTGAATTTATAAGAAGTTATTATATATATATAGATATGACTGTTTAGCCTTGGAAAATTTTATTTTTCAAGAATGTTGTGTGAATAATTTCTTTAGAAATTGTGTACTTATTTGTCCTATTCTGTTGAAGCCATAATGTGTATTTAAAATTTGATATGGTATACTATTTTCCTTAACTATGGCCTAAATGTTTTTTGCAAAGAGACTTGCATTTGGTTGCATATGGTTTTCCTTAATCCATGCTATTTAGTTATTAAGTTAAACCAAATTATTAATATTTACCCATATTATACTCTTTATAAAAGAATCACTTATATCAACATATAGAACACAGTTTGCTCGTATATGTTGTAGTTTAAAATTAATGAGATTTATTATTATTATTTAAATGTATATAAATTCTCTTAAGGTCTTTCTAGAGAAAGAATATTTGAGAATATATGGCAAGTCCAAAACAATTATTTTATTCTCTTGTATTCTTATGATATTATCTGTTGTCTTTACTTTTATCTTAATATTTCTACATAATTAATACAAAGGAATGAATGAGAAAATATTTAGTTTCTTTTTATGGCTTCATGCTATCTATTTTCTAAACACACTAGTTGGGAAGAACATGTGGGCCTGTAGTGTCGTGAGCCTACCATCTCTTTCTGAGACCTATCTATTAGAGTTTAGGACTCTTGGGCTCCTAGGCTTGTGGACACCTAATTTGTCTACTAACTTCCTAAGTAACTATGCCATGCTCAAGCTCTACTACCTAATATAGAATTCTTTATAGTTTAGTTTACATAAACATAAACATTATTTTTGACAGTTTCTTTGACTTACAACACTCTCTTGTTTATACTATTGATTTAGAAAACTGGGCTATTGGGGTTAATAGAACTTTAACATTATTTCTTTAGTAAAAATCCTTAGTTGTATATATTTGTTTCTAGAGTCTATGGAATATACATTACCTTTCCAGCCATGGTAGCCTCCAGAATTGTACTTACAACTTAATTTGTTAGAGGTTATAAATTCACAACAATATCCATCCATAAAGATTATAATTTACACAGTACAATTTCTATAATAAATTCACTTGTGTCGATTCAATATTTTTTTATTTTTATTTTCTATTTGTTTCTCCCAACCAAAATTTTCTATAAAATACTCTCAAATGAACAAAAAATTATCTAATATTTCTCGGAAACTTGATAAGGGATCTCATGGTCCTCCCAACTTTAAGCTAGATTAATACACAACTAGCTACCCCCTAGCTCTACTCCTCTTTGTGAGGGAAAAAATCTGATAATATTTTCAAGTTATTTACTCCTTAAACCTTAAATTTCTACCATTGTTTATTTCCCTTGTCCTCCAACCAATATTTCTCTCCCACTAGTTATATTCAAGAATCACTTTTTCTCTCCCACAATATTCCAAGGCACAAACAACTTTATGGCGTTTAACTCTAGTTATGTTTTATTTTTCTTTTTGGTCTATCCTTTCTTATTTGGTTGAATAATAATGGAAAAATAATAAATTTCCTTCTTTTGTTCCTTCCCCCTTCTTGGAGCATAACTAACTCTTCAAATTCCATGATAGTTAGGAGTTTAGTTCCACCTCAAAAATTTTAACACATTCTCAAGAGTGTTAACAACAAAAGAAATTATTTATTTTTCATTAAACAACAAAATATAAATTTTTACATCAACTAGTATTGTCTACACTTCTAACTTCTCAGTCGCAATTAAATAATAAAAATTATGAATGATTATCAAGGGTTGTTACATCTCCCATCCCCTTAAAAGGAACATCACCCTTGGTGTTTCAAATTTCATTGTCTTTGGAATACCATAGGGGAAGCCTCTCTCATTTCTTTTTCCAATTACTAGGTGACCTCTTCATACCCAAAATCTTTCTATTGCACTTTGACTTGAGGAATGGTTCTATTTCGAAGAATAGTTTCCCTTGGATCACAAATATATACAAACCCAGAATTATCCTTTTGGTTCAACGTGTAAAACATTCCAATTAATTGCGTGATTAAAATCATATATATATATATATATATATATATATATATATATATATATATATATATATATATATATATATATATATATATATATATATATATATATATATATATATATTTAAAAAAGACACATGAAATACAATGTGAATTCTAACATGAGCTAGAAAAGGATAATTGATAGGCAATTAGCCCCACTCTCGCTAGTATCTCAACTGACCTGCAATAATGAGGAGCTAATTTAGACCAACTCTCTAATTTCAAAGAACACTTCTTGGGTTGTAATTTTAATTAAACATGCTCGCCCACTTGGAACTCGGTAGAGTTATTTTTAGATCAACATATCTTTTTCATATATTGTGTTCCTCTTTGAAATTTTCTTTACCATCTTCTCCATCTCATGTAGTAAGTTAGGTCCCACTACAAATATATCCTCAAGTCAACTCTAACTTAGAGTTACATAAAATTTCCTCCCATATAAATCTCCAAAGGGGATAATTCGTAATGATTCTTTATATTCATTATTATAAGTGAATTCTACCAAGTGTATGTAGTCGTCCCACATATTAGGTTAGGTCATGGAATACATACCCAAAATTTCCCCATTCATCTAGTTTCCCATTTCAGTTAGTTGATCCATCTCTTGATGGTACACAATACTAAAGTTGAATTGTTTACCTAATCTAGTAAACAATGACCTCCAAAATTTTGAAATAAAATTTGGATCATTGTTTATATGACTATGTTGCTTATGAATGCAATTTAAAAATATCCCACACAAGAAAATCATCCACTTTTGTATATTTAATAGACTATGTTAATTAAGGAATTACTAAGAAAGGAATTGAATTAATAATATTGAGGTTTTTTTTAATCTTAAGCTCAATTCTTTAATTTTCATTCAATTTTGTTAGTTCCCTGTGAGAGCTTTCATACTACAATATATATCCATAAAGATAAATCATTCAAATGGACACATAATCCATCAATTTATCAACGCACATATAATGAAACAAGTATTTTAATATGGAAACAGAAAGAGAAAAAACCAAAATTATGATAATTGTTAGGACATAAATTAAGAAGCTACTTAATTAAATCAAATTTCTTATGAGAACCCACTCACAGGAAGCCACGTCCTGCTTAACATATCAAGCCACTACTTTCCAAGGGACACCCGCCTATATGAATGCAAGCCACTATCTACTCTATCCATTGTTATTATTTTCATTCCACTTCTAAACTAAGAAAAACTGCCAAAATAAATGCTCATAAATATACACATGATCTATTGATACATCGAATCCTTATCTTATGCTCTATAGTTCCACTTTCACTGCCCTCTTCACTCCTCTACAAGCTCTGGCCTTGACCATGAGCTACCCTGTAAAAATATTTAACTCTTGACACTTATATTCTTACTAGTCACTCTCTCTACACACTACTCTCCAGAATTCAACACACAACAATGTTGCATTCCCTCACATGCTTAATGATAGTCCTAATATTTTTTCTTCTTCTGCATAGTGGTCGATGTTGTCTCTATAATATTTGTTTCACAGTTCCTGAAAGAATGCTTCTACATGGTTCTCCATTTTGTTGTTCCATCGGAGTTATAGACCTCTTGAATTGCATTAAGCTCTAAAAATAGACTTCGTTCACTTAATCGTCATAGTTGCATTACATCACAAAGTGGGAATCTGAGTGTCTCCTCATACTAAGAATAAATCTATGTAGACCCTACACACTCAACAAGTAACCATATTGAATTTTCCATGCATAAATAACATGTTCCTTCATTCGTCTTAAATACCCATGGAAATCAACTCATACCCTTGGCATGTCTCTCATTCGTGTGTTAGCTGCAACACGCCATTAGAGCTCATAAATTCACTAGTATGTTGACCGTCGGCCATCTTCCTCATTTAATATTTCATGGCATCAAATTGAGACCAAATGAGTTTTGTTCAAGAGTTTCCATTAATACATTGGCGCAAACATTTCAGTGTACATTTACTCCAGTTGTCAACTCATACATCCTCTGTCTATTGTGTCACAGAGTTGTTGACTCTTCCATAATTGTGATGCATTACCAAGTATGGTATATACGCCAAAGAGTTGGTGGCTCATTCATGTCACAGTATATAATGTTTTTGAGATGTATCCTAGATGTCGTCATGCCCGTAAATTTTCTTTAAATGAAATTTAACAATACTTATGGGATCTCGAGCTCCCACGCACTAGCTCACTAGAATGAAATACATACTTTGCACATCTAGTCTTGCTTCTCTCTTATTTTTATTTGGTTCGAAGCCTTTAAATTATTTCCTGCAATGTTTTTCTTTATTCATGGATCAAACGCCCTTGGTAAGTAGAACATGTTAAACCTCCACAAGACGAAGTCCTAGGAATGTCTTTCAATTTTCGATAGACTATCAAATATTGGAAAATACTTATGTGAACTGTGTCCATTACTTGCCACAAAAATCCCTACCTTTTGTCCTTTTTCTACCTATTCTTTACGAGCTTCCGGGATTATGACATATCCCACCTATATCCACCTTCTATTGTACACTCGTATTTTCCTGTCGGTGCCACTCACATATACATGACTACTATTGTAGAGTCGGAGCTCAGATGCTTGGTTTCGTGTAACCTTTTTTAACATAATTCCATACACTTTATTGGTTTCGAATCTTTCGTGCTTCCGACATTGTTCTTGCTATCTCGACACACTGCCATTTCGTAACTCTTTTAGATAAACCTTTGGGATTCCAGCCCTACGGGCCCCTGACATTGTTCCTCCTATCCTGGAACACTGCAATCTCATAAATATTTTAGATAAACCTCCTAGCTTCTGGCCCTTCTCGAGTTCCTAGTACTACTTCTTATGGATTTGGAGATCTTACTTTGAATATAAATAAATTTTGATTTAGAGGGCCATTTACAAACTTCTACATACTATTGGAAGGATATTCCAAATCACTTTCCAACTATGACACTTTCATGAGATACTGAGTTGATATCTTGAGACACAATCTTCTCCAAATTTTTAGACTCCCCAAAAATCATAGTCATATTTTTATGGACTCTCCACTAAGCTTGCTGTTATGATGATTCTCTAGAAAATATTGCAGCAACCATGGGAGTCCAACTGAACAAAATTCTCATCAATGCCAACATTTTTTTCCTCTAACCTCAATGTTAGTCTTCTTGACATCAATTCCATCATATAAAGTGTAACTAACCATTAAAAAATTGCCAACTATCCAACAATCCCCCTTTTTTTCATTGATGGCAACAAACCAAGCCCCCCACTAAAACCAACCATGGTTTTTTTCATTGTTGTTCTTCCCCTTGGAATTAAAGATGGCCGCACCGGGCCCCCTCCCCCCCCTATTTCATCAATGGAAAATTATCCTTCTGAATCCTCCCCCTCAAACACTGTAACCTACTCTTCAATTGATCCTTGAAGATGAGTAGTTTCCAATAATCATTCTAATGGAGTCATTTGGGAGGAGTAGTCACAACTCCTATCTACTGCTGGAGATACACAAATGGCTCTCTTGTATGTGAATTAGAGAATACGTTTGCAGTATATTCTTTAACGGCCACATATTCAAGTCGAACAACACTATCATCAACTTGTTCTCCTAATAAATGAAACTTTATAGGAATCTGCTTTCTCTTTGTGTGCATGACATGATTCTTAGTAATGTTGATAGCACTAGTGTTATCACACATGATTGGAATTGGATTAATCAACTCTACTTTAATGTCCTTCAAGGTATGTTTCATTTAGAGAATTTGCAAGATACAAGTGCTAGCTACAATACACTCTTCTTCAAAAATTTATGGAGAGATGAAGCCTTATTTCTTGCTGACGCATGTCACTAAGAAATATTCTAGAAATACTGTTATGCAAGAGTTGCTATTCCTTTCATCAATATTTCCTTCCCAATCAACATCATTATAGGCCTTTAATTTAAACTCTTCACTACTAGGATACCACAACCCATAGTTTGTTGTGGCTTGCAATTATTGCAAATAATTTGACATAAATGCCATGACTTTCACGGGGACATGCTTGAAATATAGCCACTATACCTACTGCTTAAATGATGTATGGTCTAGATTTTTAGAGATACAACAAGTTTCCTATCAATGATCTGTATATGTCTGGATTTTCCATAGGTGTCTCATATTCTTTGCATAACTTACATCCTATAGCCATGGGGTTGTTAACTGACTTGCAATCTTCCAGTCCAAATATATTCATGGAAATCTATAGTTTGAAAATTGATTTCCCAATCTCTTAAGATTGTTGTAGAAGGTTATGTCATCTACATACACTATCATGATCAATATGGCATCATATTCATACTTTATATATATCTTTCTATCTGCAGTTCCCCACTTAAATACTTAGTGTTGAAGATATCTATCTAATCTAGCATACCAGGCTCATGGGGCTTCTTTGAACCCACATAGACCCTTTTCCAATTTTCACACAAACCCATCATTTTCTGATGCCATGAACCCCTCTGGAAAATCAATATATACTTATTCTTGCAAATATCCATTGATAAAAGTTGAATTCACATCTATATGATACACCTTTATGTCTTGATTGGTTAAAGGAAGAAACATTATGATGGCCTACAATCTTGTTATTCGTGAAAAAATTTCTTCAAAATATATCTGTTGTATTTGGGCATATCCTTTGCATACTAAGTGAGCCTTCTCTATAATTTCATACACCTTCTCATATAGCTTATTTTTGAAGACCCATTTGGTGCCTATGATATTTTTATCTTTGGGTCTTGGAACAAGCTTGCAATTACCATTCTTCTCAATTTGATCCAACTCCTCATTCATTTCCTTTACCCAAGACTTAACCTCACTTGCATGTATGAGATTCTTGGGCTCAATTTGAAATAACAGAGCAAGATTTGCACAACTTGGGATACCAAGGAATCTCCTCCTTGTTGGAACACCAAGTCTTTGATCACCAATAATTTGGATTTTAGGATGTTGTTTCTATACATACCTTGAGCAAGTTTTGGACCTTGGAGTTGTACTTGTTTCTTCATCTTCATCATTTGCCTTTATTTTTGCTTGATCTGAGAATCTGGTGCCAGAACTTTCTTCTCCATCTAATTTCATCTTACCTTTGAAAGACTCATATTTTGCTATTATTTCATCCACTAATATATCAATGAAATCCTGAGCTCTCTTCACCCTTTTGTTGTAGTCTTTGTATCCCTTACTCTAGGCTATGTACCCGAGATATATACCCTCATTAGTACCAGATTTAAAATTTTCAGGATTTTTATCATTTATTTTGATAAAAAAAAATCTCCCAAACACCTTGTAGTGTTCCATTCGTTCAAGTCTCACCGTTCATAACTCATAGCAGTATTAGGCATGAGTTATGTCCTATTTTCTATGTACATTGTAGCTTTTGTTGCTTCTCCCCAAAAGGTATGAGGTACATCTAATTCATCCATCATAACTCTGGCCATCCCTTGAATTTTTTGTTCTTTCTCTTTTCTACTCCAATATGTTGTGGATTTATGGCAATATAATACTTCCTCGTTATGTGATTCTCATCACAATATTCTTAAAACTCTCTTGAAGTGTATTCTCCACATATATATAATATGAAGAATTTTACCTTTAGATATTTCTCATTCTCTACCTAAGCTTTAAATGTCTTAAAATTCTTAAGAGCTTCTAATTATTCTTTTGAGAGAATTATCCATTTTTCTATGGTAAAATCATCAATAAGTAACATAAAATACCTTTCTCCTCTTGGAATTTTTGTTTTGGTTGGGTTTCATATATCAGTGTGATTGAGCTCCAAAGGTTTAGATGATGATGAACCCTTTTTTTCATATTTTAGCCCTTGTATGCTTACTAAATTAACGAGACTTGCATATTCAATTATGAAGCCTTGACAATCTTGGCAATGCTATTACCGCTCTTATATTGCTGAATTTTATTAGACTATCAAAATTCATATGAAAAAGTCTTATATGCCACAACTAGGTTTGATTGGTCTTGATTAAGTAGTAGCATACTCTTCAGTCACCAAACACATATACATTATTATGGTCTCACTGCATTTCCCACCAAATTTCCATTCAATTCACTTCAGATCTCATACTCTTCAGATTTAAAGGTCATATTATAGCCATTAACACAAATCTATCTCACACTGAGCAAGTTTTGCATGAGACCCTCTACATAGAGCACATTTTGAGCTTTATTATTTTCAACAATAGTGGCCATGCCCTTAACCTTAATTCTTGTTGGACCAATGTTTCTAAAAGTGACATTTTTCCCTCTGTCCTTTTCTTTTAGTGACACAAATTTACTCTTATCCCCTGTCAAGTGCTTAGAAAAACCACTATCCCCATACCATACATTTTTTTATTCACGTGTTGATATAGAAAGGAATAATTCCATGTTATTTCCAAGATTATATTTCAAAATATTCTTATCCTTTGGAAAGGCTAGCTAGCAAGCATTATAGGATTTAGATTAATACTAAAACCTCCTCCTGCATTCACTCGTCTTGTGTCAAAAATTATTTGTTGAAGAATTCAAGGTCATCCATCAAGGGAGAGATGATTTCTATTTATGGGAGGGGACTTTTGAGATCCAAAATCTTGATATTTATTGTATCTGCAATTTTCATCTCTTTAACCTTTTACTTTTCTACAATCAATAACTTTATGTCGAAAGATATGACATTTATAACAATGACCATAAAATAAATAAGAGCACCTAAAGTTGGAATGTTCATGTTTTTTTACGTGAAGGTACCTCTATTGTCCACTCTATTGATCTGATCTCCTTTGGTATGAGTTCTTTCAAAAATTGGAATTCTTGTTCTAGTGATGGGTTTCTCTCTATCTTGCTACCCTTTTATCTTCATGTATTCTTCCTTGAAGCACCATTGCATGCTTTGAGGTTCCTCAAATCCCGTGGACCTAAATTTCAACTTTCTCATAGAGGATTCATGTGATCTAGAATATCCCAAGCCTTTCTTGTTTTCCAAAGATGTTTGACTCTTGAGAATATGATCTAGCTTTCTTGTCGCTTTTATATTTTTTCCATTTACACCCTTCTTGGTCTCTAATCTCTCAAGGTTCATTCTTTGAGAGACTATTCCTACCTCAATACCCTGATAGTTGTCTTCTCATTCATGAATTAGATCATTAAGAATTTCTTCCTTTCGATAGAATCTCTTCTTTACATGTCTCTAAGATCATCTCCTTCCTTACATTTATTAGCTCATGCTTCATATTTATGTTCTCCTCTTCCTGATTTTCACATGATTTTCTTTTTCTTCTGATATAAGAGCCAATATGCCTTTACTTCTAATGGCTCCTTCAAGTTTTTTTTTTTGATAAACAAATTACTCATTTTCTGAATTATAAAAAACTTTTTTAGCACACTACATTTTTCTTTTAGTTCCTTGGTCTTTCTTATAGCCTTATTTAAATCCCTAAGAGCACTAATGAGTTCCCCTTCAAAGTACACTTATTATTCTTCATCAGAGTATGCAAAATTTTGTTTCTTGGATTCACCTCTAAATTCCAAGAGTAACCACTCATTTGACTCATCCTCTAAGGAATTTTCCCTATCGAACTCTCGTGTCAAACTTTTTTCTTTGGAGTAGATCCCCTTCTTCTTATATATCCTCTTATTTTAATGTTTTTGAGATTTTCCACCGAACTTTTAATCATCTTCCTTTTTTGAATTTTATTTGTAAGGGTAATTGGACAAAAAAAGTCCAACTCTTCCATAGTAAAATCATTTGAAGGGAAATATCCCCTTATAATTTTCTCAACCACACTTTATTTTCTTAGCAAAGGGAGCCAAATTTTGATCAAATTTTAAGCTGGATAAATCTTGATGATATTTGCACTCCTTAGCCTTCTTGGACACCTTGAAAGTTTCCTTCTTTGGTTCATACTTTTCTTTTCCTAGTCTCGTCTTATAGTCTATGAAAGTACCAAGAAAATTTTCCATTATTAGACTTTTTAGATCAAACATATGTTTCAATGGCAAATATTTTGGCTTTAAATATCACACGTTGATATCTTAAGACTTTTCAAATAGTTAAACATTATTTGATAGGTTCACCAAGTCCTCTAATCATATTGGTTACTTCATTAACTATGAGGAAGTATTATGCAATGCTTTCTTCTTCACTAATTCTTAATATTTCAAACCTCATTATGAAGTTTTGAATTTTTCCCTACTTGATATTATCATCTCCTTCATAGCTGTAATTGAGCTTGACACATACTTATTAGGCTTACAATGCATAACTTTTACAAGTTCATATTGACTAAGGTGAAAGAGAATGGAATTCTTGGATTTAGCATTATTTCCATACACATATTTGTTGTTTGCACACATGGGAGGGACATTGAGAGCATCATAATATACAAACACAAAGCTCGAAACATCTACTCCTAGGGTTATAATATAAGCGTCCATCCTAAACTTCCAAAATGCATAGTTTGTTCCATGAAATAGTGTTATCTTACTTGAGTATGCATCCTGACTCTTTTTCTTACACATAATTCCTTATGGATCTCCCTTCCAGTGATTAAAATATTCCTGAAGGAACCTAGCTCTGACACCAATTGATAAATTAAGGAATTAGAGGGAGGGGCGGTAAATCAATAATAGTGAGTTTCTTTTTAATGTTAAGCTCAATTCTTTAATTTTAATTCAATTTTTTCAATACCTTTTGAGAGATTTAATAACACAATATATATATATATATATATATATATATATATATATATATATATATATATATAAAGATAAATTGTTCACAAGGGAAAATAATCCATACATTGAGAAACATACACATAATGACACAAGTATTTTTACGTGGAAACCCAAAGAGATAAAACCACCAATTTATCCGAGTTGTAATGAGTTAAATTAAGATCCTACTTAATTGCATCACATTGTTTGTGAGCACACACTCACAGGAGGCCCCAAACCCCTTAAGATGGAAAGCCACTACATGCCAAGAGGAAAAAACCTCTTGTGAACATAGGCCACTACCCACTCTAGCCATTCTTTTGATTTTCATACAATTTCCAAACTAAAAATATTGGCGAAAATAAATGCTCATAAATATATATGTGATATAATATTGCATCAAATCCTTCTATTTCGCTTTGCGGTTCCACTTTCATTTCCCTTGTTTCTACTTCTAGAGATATTCTCTAGGTTGATTAGGAGACCACTACCTAGGCCATATTAATGCCATCTCATAGTACCTGTGAAATGATCCAAACCACAATAGAAATTGTTCTTATTTAGAGTGTTGGTTCAATACTTCCCTTATTTAAACACATGGAGTTATCCTATGTCCATGAATCACAATGCATAAAATGATGTTAATATAGCAATCAATCATGGCCACTCACATCCATGCATGAAGACATTTATAAAAAACATGACAAAAGAAAACACAGTTCTCTGACTGGAGTGAAAATATGAATAAGAGGGAAGGTGAAATGTAGAGAATTGTGGATCACTTTTAAGGAATTATATTCTACAAGATTCAAAGATTGTTTTTATCATTGATAACTCAAAGCAATTCATGAATACAAGAATTAAATTTCAACTTATACAATTACACAATATGGTTGAAGCATAAAATTAAATAATTCACATGACATAAGAGAAGATATATAATACATGAACAGGTGGATTGGAATCACCATGGCTATATATTAAATCATTATGGAAGAGATATGTCCATTCAAAAAATATCATTGCTATTCTTAGGAGATAACAAGGCTTCTTTCCCAAAAATTCTGAACTTTTGTTCTGTCTCACATTGTTCTTAATATAAGCCCTTAGAGAGGTTCTATTACCAAAATATTCTCTCTTGATATTTTTTAGTACATACACCATTGTAAAAAATGAGCTTACTTTGTAGCAAAATTGGATAGCTGAAATTTAAACCATGAAACATTAAACTGAAAATTAGATAAAGAAACAATAAAAAGTAAATAGTAAAAGATTCTTGATAGGCACAATCCAGAATCTTTCACTTGTGATGAGGCGGCTGTGAAGACTATGAGGCTCGTGTTGATGGCGGGATAACCTGAACCGCAGGTGGGAATATGAATTCTTTGCATTTATTCCATATAGATGGATAAGGTAATGGTGTATGTGAATAAATATTATATATAGCTCGAAGGATAGTCAACTCAGAGTAGTCCCACATGGAATGAAACAATTGTTTCACTAACCCCAGGAGAAGAAACTCCTTCCTTAGGTAAGACACTATGGTTTTCCCTTTCAGCATGGATGGATTTTCATGGGAAGAATCCATTTTTTATTATAATCCACTAACCTATAGTATTATGTTTCCCATAGCACAAATACTTCTCCCTGATTGCAAAATACGAGAAACCCTACCTAGGTGACCCTCATAAACTTGATGTTGAATGCCTCAATGCCTTTATTGACTGAATCTAGACACTCCACGGCCTTAACCGTGACATATTATTTATGAATCATGATCATAACCTCCATGAGGGTTCTCAATCGATCCACCACGTCTATAGGACTTAGACCACTAACCGACCTCTCATTCACAAACTGGATGTTTTTTCTAGAAACTAGGGAGTTCCTTATTCCAATTTCCTAGCTTGCTTCAATTTGAGCTATGTATTCTATGATATTTTCAATAATTTCATTGATCATCATTATGTATTCCCATTTAATCTTCATCTTAGCAATAATTTCATCCAATAACATTTTCTTAGAATGCAACATAAACATATTTCTATTTAGTTTTTGCTTTAGCTCAACGATCTCTTGGTTAACTGCGTGTATGTTATTAGAAGTGATGTCGGAATTTTTTTTAAAAACTTCTAGCTACCCATATTTATGGGACAAGGTTTCCTTGGTCTTTTCGAAATCTCTTTGTACCTTTTCAAGCTCCGTGTCGAAAAGTTGGAGATTAGTAAAGGCTTTTGTGAGCTGATTAGCTGGATTCCGAGGGTCACCTGGCACGACCACTATGATGATATGAGTATAATTCCTCGTCTACAACTCTGCTATTTTTTTCTTCAGTACTATGATTTCATCATTTTTTTCGATGAGGTTCTTAACTAGAGCCTCTTTCTCTACTTCTACTTGGGCCACTCGTGAGTTTGTATATGCTCAATGCCTGACATCTTAAGATTTTTTCGTAACTCCTGGTTTTCCTATTGTTCTCTTTTGAGGATAACTTACTGGCATTCGAGAGTTGGACCATTCTTTGTGATCATATCTTTAAAATTCTCAATCTGCATGGTGACGGCCCTAGAATTAGCCCTCTCTTGCCTCAACATGATAGCTTCCTCTTCCAACATTTTCTCTAATTTATCAATAGTCATTGTGTGCTTTCCAAGTTCATTGTATAGTAGTTGTCCTACCTTCTTGTGTAAGTTGACATTATCATCAGAGGGGACTAAGGTTAGATCAATCGATATATCCAATGTCTTGAACTGCAAATATGATGCCAGTGACTGCATTGTTGAATTTTTTAATGATAATACCATCTGATCCCTTTCCAAATCCATTGCTTCCATGAACCTGGTAGGGTATGTGGCTATGTCCCTTCTCAACTGCTACATTATTTTCCTATTACTTTCCTTGATATCCTCCCAAGCATGGCAACCTATTTTTTGCCTATACGAGCTATCTTTATCCCTTGAGACAACCTCCTATGAGGAAGTGGATGTTGTAGATGAAGGAGGCCCTTCTAGTGTTACCTTCAAACCTGGCCGATATGACCCATGATCTAACAACCTAGTGATAATATCCTCTTCCTATCCTTCATGCTCTTGGGTCTTAGCCATTTTTCTGACATGCACTTCCTCCTCCTCCTCGGTATCATTAGCCTGGTCAGCGATCCTCTTAGGTTACTTGTCTTTAACAATGGGAGTTTCAGTATCCATCTCTGTATCCAAAGGATGGGAGTTAAAGTTATATTTCCATTCAATGTCAGGTTTGGGCTCATGTAAATAGGTTGAAGCTTTTATCATTTCTCTCTTTCTAGTAATGGCGCCCTTAGGTTCATAACACCAAACATTCCCTTGCTGGAATTCCATTTTCAAGAGGATCTCTTCAATTACTATGAAGGAATGTCTTGAGTTGATGATGAAGGGCCCTTCGACATATCCAAGCTTGAACATATACCCCTTATCTATTGGGAAAAAGTGTATTTGGTCTGAGTTGAGGCTATCACTCATGAACTCTGGTGAAAATATTCTCATAGGCATGAACATTGGTAGATGTAAATGGGCAAGCTTAGAACCATATATTCTGATTTTTGTATGGTCCTCGAATAAGTACCAATATCCTACATAAAAATCTTCACTAATATGGAGGAGCTCTTTCTATTCCTGGAAAATTTAAGGTGGATGTACACCATGAATAATATCATAGGAAATAGACATGAATGCTGATATAAAATCAGAGTAACCATTAGTGTGAGGTTTCTAGTGAACTGAAGCGGTCCAATGGAATACGGATTTGGATTTTTTTCCTCTGTGAGAAAATCTACTCAAGCCTATGCATTCAAACCTTTCGGCATGTGTGAACATAAAATATAAAACAAAAATAAATAATATCGTAAAATGGATGAAGTGGTCAATAGTGGAGTTGGATTTTTATGGCTACGACCAAATAGGACGTGATTTCAAAAAAAAATACCAAGCTTCATCATTAGGTCTAGAAAGCCTAAGAAATATTTTTTTACCCAACTCGCGTCATCCTATCCAAACATTCCTGATCTTGCAGATAGGATGGGATGGACTGGTTCCATAAACAAGGAAAGGGGAAAATTTTTAGCTGCAGGGAGGCCCAGTGAGTCTAGACCCATGATTATTTGGAGGAGGTATTTTTTCAGTTCAACAAGAAGTTCGATGAAATGATAAATGAGGGCTATCTCGATGAACTCATGCATCTCAAGAGACGTAGGATAAACCAAGGCCTTATAGATGCACTAAGGGGTAATTTCGAGTATTTTTTTCCTTTGAGAAGAAACGAAATACCCTTTCTACTCAATACAAGCTTTAGAGAGCCACATGACAAACTCGAGGAAATAATTTACAATAGGGGTGATTTCTTAATACAGGCTAGAGTCAACCACCCTAAATATGTCTTCCTTCTACCATCTGTAACCGACCAATTCTAAATATTTGTCAGCCATGTAATATAGGTAGTTGTGGTCATGAAGATGCGCCTGAGTGGCCATGCAAGGTTCAGGATCGGGAGAATGTTTGACCTCGCATTCTTGTGCAGTTTCTGGGGAAATATTTTTTATTTTAAAATAGGGACAAAACTAGAAATGAAGGTGGATGGGGAATGTTAAATACTTAGAAACTTCACTAGAGATTGAAATCAACATCGAGGAGAGTTTTGGAGCAGTAGGTGGTCCCAGCAATTTCATGTGTGAGTGCCCCACTAGGTAGGATTTTTAGAGGAAATAAATAAGAATCAAGCATAAAAGGTGGGAGGGGTAGGACACTTAGGTGAAGGTTGATCATTGTTGCGATGACACAACTATAATTTCACGAAACTCACGCATGCTAAGGCAAGATTGGACAAGCTTTTGGATTAGGTGGTGGGCATGTGGTTGATGGGTGGCGACCATGGGATTAATACCTTACAATTCATTTTCATCATGGCTTACCCTTCTGTCACTAGTGTTCGTTGTGCTACTGCATGTCACTAGTAGTTTCCACCGCCTTTGAGTGTGTCACCAAGCGAGTGCGTGGATGGATGATACCCCCCATAATAGATATCCACCATAGATCGGGTTATTTCACTTTTTAATTCCAGGGGGTGGGGGTGGCTTGAAATGTTAACCTTAGTGCACCTCACCCCTCTAGTCCATCCTGTGATCATTTTATCCTAAAACCAATGGTGAATCCTGTGGAGAAGTGCAAGTAAGTGAACTAACACTCGTGTGCTTAATAAAAACTCATATTTAATTTTTAGTTTCACTTTGGGAATGTTTGTGTACTTGGAATTTCCTCCCCGGTATGTGTTTCCATCCTTGATCAGGGTGTGGAGGGGAGGTTGTTCAGCCATAGTTAAGCCAAAATGTTATTTTCTTGATGAAAAATTTGAGCATGGCACAACATTGGCTCCATGAGGGGACATCATGTTGAAAGTAACATGTTGAGAACCTACAATCTTGATGCTTTGCTCTATTATTTATAGAGTCACTTTATTGAAAACATTGATGGAAGTAAAAAGGCACAAATATCGATCATAACTAATTATTCAAAAACATATGCTATATACAATTACATGGAGTACATTTTAGAACTAGAAGTGAACTTGAGAAACTTCCCATTGACTATAAATTTAAGTACTTCACCTTCTATATTCTCCATCATAAAGGAGGTTTTACCCTTCACTTCAGAACATTTAAAAGGTCTGAACCATAGGGGGCCAAATTTCCCATTCTTCCCTTTATTTTATCTCCTCACATCCCACCTTATTACTAGATTCTCACGCTGGAAACCTTTATCCTTAGATTTTATGTCAAACAAGGATTTCATTTTGTCCTGATAACTGATCATCCTATGGTTTACCTGCTCCCAAATATTTTGGAGTTCCACCAACTGGTTTATCCTTCTTTTTAAGTTACTGGGTTCCCTTTCACAATCTTGCATAAATTTTCCTACGAGCATTGCTAATTGCTTAGGGAAAACCATGATATTTCCATACACTATTTCATAAGGTGAGTTACCAGTAGATCTCTTGGTGGTAACTTTGTTTTCCCACAAGGTCAATCTCAACTACAAGTCATAATTCTTCTAATTTTCTACTATATTTTTCATCAGTGTTATCACCATAGCTTTGTTTAAAGATTCTACCAATCCATTCCCCTATGTGTAATAGGTGGTAGAGTGGCCTAGAAAGATGTTGTATTTCTGAGAAAAGTTCACAAAATTTTCTCATTTAAACTCTTGGGCATTATCTGTTATTATATTTGTTGGACAACTGAACCAGGAGAGTATGCTCTCTTCCATGAATTTCATGACCACTACATCCATTGCATTTCTGGCCAGAAAAATTTGACCCACTTGGTTAAATAGTCGATCACTATAAGTATCCAACTGTGTTTACTAATGGATAGTGGATTTATTTCTCCAATGAATTCAAGTCGCCATTTCCTGAAGGGTTCCTCCACATGAACTAGAATGACGAGGAAATATGCCAAGTTATGTTTCTCTCTGAATAGTTGGCATTTTTCACAAGCCTAGACATAAGTGTGAACCTCTCCAAATATTTTGGGCCAAAATAAATTTCCCTTTAGAATATTATGTGTGGTAGTTCTTCATCTATAATGCCCTTTGTAGAGGCATCCATGAAACTCTTCCATCACTTTTTTGACTTCCTCTTCCACCAAGAACATGAATAGGATTCTTATGGGATCCCTCAAGTATAGCTTGCCATTAGCAACAACAAAATTTTGAGATTGTAACCTCAGGGATTGATATTTATAACAAGGGAGGTAAGGTATTTCATTTAAATATTTTGTGTTGTTGTCTCAATTCGTACATGCAAATCCAATTTTCTTCTTTTTGCCACTAGTTCAGCCAACAAATTTATCCCCAATGCTTGAAATTTTTCTTCCTATAGGATCTTGGAAAATCCCTGCCCCTTAATAAGTTTCGTGGGTTTGATCTCCATCTCATATTCCTATATTATGGCAATTCACTTGCCTCTCTTTCCCTCATTGTCTCCTTGCAATGGGATGTCCTTGACAATGAATGTGGGTAGATAAGTTATTATACTCAACTAAAGAATGTAAATCCTAAAGGCTTTAAGACCTTTAAAAAGTGTGTAAGATTTCTTTTCTAAAATTTTGTATTTCAGTTTGGCCTCTCTCAACACCTGGCTAAAGAAACAAATTGGTTTCTAATGCCCCTCACAGTTTTTCTACAAGAAATTAGCCGCCACTATGTGAGGTGAAGCAAATGAAAATATGAAAAATGGTTTCAAATAGTTAGGAATAAATAAAATAGGGGCCTTAGAAAAATATTTCTTAACGTGAGAAAAGGATTCATGAGATTGTAAAGTCCATTTTACTTCGTTACCTTTTCTCAACATATCGTTGATATCCTTAATTATCTCTACATTGTTTGGTATGAACCTCCTGAGAAAGTTTATTCTACCTACGAAAACTTGGATTTTATTTTTTTTCTTGGGTAACAAGATGGAATTGATGACCTCCACTCACTTGGGATCAATATTCATACCTTTTTTTTCTACTATATGCCCTGTGAGGGAAAGTTTTGATTTCTTAGGATTCAGGGACAAACTATATTTTCTGTATTTCTGGAAAGTGAGTTTGAGATGCTCGATATGATCCTAATATTTTTATGAAAAAAAAATGATGTAATACAAGTAAATTGAAGTGAAATTATATTTCCTTCCCATAAAATCTATTTCCATGGCTCTTTGTAAAGTCACTCCCACATTTATGAGGCCGAAGGGCATATGCACATACATGAAATTTCTCGAGGGAATAGTAAAAATAGTTTCTTCTAGTCATCAGGGTGCATAGCTACTTTATTATACCCAAAGAAGTTGTCCACCATGGAAATATGTGATGATCAGACCACCTTTTGTAATAAATGATCCATTTTCGGTAATGGGTAATTATCCTTGAGAGAATATTTATTCATATTCCTGAAATCCACATAGAGCATGATCTCTCCATTCTTCTTTCTCATTGGGAGTATATTTGTTACCCAGTTTGAATATCTCAAAGGCACAATAATTTTGGCTTGTAATAAAATTTTCACCTCCTTCTCAATGGATGGGAAGAGAATAAAATTGATCTTCCTCAATTTATGTTTATGAGGTTTTTCCCCTTCCTTCAAAGGAATCTTATGTTGCATGATATCTACATCAAATAATTTTAAAACTTGATAAGAAAAAGTGAATATGTATTCACAAGTTTTAAAGAGACTAAAATACCTTTGGCTAAGCTTGCAAGGGATTTCCTTCACCAATTTGATTATTTTGGGCTCCTCCTCTAAACCAATGTTGCAATCTTCAACCTATTCATAGTGTTCTTGTTTTGTTGGTTTGGAGTGGATGTCGTTTGATTTGAAAAATATTTCCAAAAGCACCAGTCCTATATGACTAGTATTACCCTTCAATTTTAGAATCCTTTGCCTTGTAATAGTTTCTTCCCACTCTGACCAAGGTTCATCACCAATGCATTCTTCTCCTTGATCAGTGAATGATTTTGAAAATCCCCCCACTACCTCCATGAAGTGTTCTATTTTTTCTGTCCTCGAACACCTGCAAATTCTTAACATTTTGTAGGACAAAATTCTGATGCCTGACTTCAATTTAGTATCTCAGAAGACGGTTCTGGGGAGGCCAGAAGTTTCTGGAAATCGTGACCAGAGATTCAACCATATGGTTATTTCCCCACAGCATGAACTGGATGTTGAATTCCAATAAGAAATTGTCTATTAGATCCTGTACCCCATTCATGTAAGCTCTTAACCTCGAGCGTTTAGCCTGACATTGATTTCTCACCTATTTCACCACCAATTTTGAGTCCCCGAACATAGTCAAAAAATCAATGTTTAGGTTCCTGGTTTCTTGCATACTTAAAAGAAGTGATTCAATCGTTATTGGCCTTGAATTCCAACTTAAATGTAGAGGAATATAGCTTCCCTCAGGTGACACTAGAAAAAATATGACCCCATTCCCTTCTTTAGAATATCTCACGTCAAAGTGCAATTCCCATATTTAGCTCCCCTTTAGCTCTATTTATTTTACATGAATGGAGGGAAAAACTCATGTTTATTCTAGGATTAACTCATATTATTCTAGTAATAGGAAATATAACTCACATTCCTTGCCATATAGAGAAGAATTTGTGGAACCATTAGTTTTGGTAAACATCTTTACAAACCTTTATTCCCTATAAATTCTCCTTTCCTCTCCCCCCAAACATTGTAATGGTAGTGTATGTTAGTTATAATTTTATAGATCCTCCAGTATTGGATCCCAATGATCAGGATAAAAGCATTCTAAACCTAGCCAAGATGCCTTCGACCATGATATCCATTACTACACCCTTCATTGGAATCTGAGCCAAGTTGACCACTACATCCTTAATCATCCCCAAATAGTTAACCGCCTTGGAGTCAAAGGAGTGATTTTATTTCTAAGGAAGAGTGATTTGTAGTCCCTGTTAGTGTCCTATATTAATAGGGTTTATAATTTTTGAATTAACTTTGATAGTGTTGTAAATATGTACATACCTTGCTTTCTACAAGTTGTTTTCCCATATTTTGAAAAATGAAAAATAATAAAAAATGAAAAGAGGGTAAAAAGTCCTAAAAGAAAGATCAAAGGACTTAGAAAAATATAGACCCTAAAAAGAAAAAAGAGATGAAAATAAGACCTAAAAGTGAGCAAATCAAAATGCCACTACCATTTACTTTTACTGCAAGGATAATGATTATGTGCAGATTGTTAGTAATTGCCATAATCCATGATTAGTTAAAAGTTTAATCTTAACTTTTCATGCTTTGAATTTTATGTGCTAGATAGAGAATAAAGATATGTCAAACAGCAAAAACTTGACAAAGCAGTAGTTAAGATAGAGAATAAAGAGGAGCTCAACAGTTTAATCTGACCCCTTGGATGAAATAAGAGTAGACTTACATAGTTTTTATGTTTTCAAAGAAAATTGATTTAGGGTTGCAAGCCTAAATGCACCCATGAAAATTAAGTAAAAAAATGTTAGAAATAAAGATCGGTAGGTAGAAAAAAGTTGTGCAAGCATGTAATAAAGCATCATCGAGCATAAACCACTAATTTCCCCTCCCCTACAAATATTCAGTATTCTAAACTATCCGCCAAAAAGGCTCAATGAATTTCTCTGAATTCTGTTGGGACCGGACCTAAGGCTTGATGACTGATTGGTTAAAGAAATCAAATTCCTACATAAAACCCACATTCATCAGCATATATCCTTCATTTCATAATCCTAATCCATTTTCCTAAGTAAAAACCCATTTTATCTTAGTAAAATTGAAACCCTAAATAACCAATTCCATTCCCTTTCAAAAATCATTCATAAACCCTCAAAAATACATTTATCCTAATTTAAAGTGTGAAATAATACAACAAATAAAAACTATGTTATTTACACTTTATTTTAGAGTTAAACATGTATTTTTCATATCCCCCACACTTCATCCTTTTTTTCATGCTAACTAATAACTATATATATTAATTCCATAAGTTACACCCACCCATATATTATTAAATCCCTTTATTTTAATAAATCCACAAAAAAACCTCTATTTCAAGTTTTAAACCAATGTTTAATACTCTATGTGTGCAATATTAAAACCCTACCCTATTCCATTCGTTTAACATATCTATATATAAATATCTTGCCCCCTATAGTTTTTAAACAACTGTTAAAAGTTGAAAAACTATATAATAAAACATTTGCACCCATATGTATAATTAAAACATTGGTAAATGTTTTAGTTAACACCTAAAACCTTACCTCTCCACACATCATTTAAACCGAAGGTTTTAAAACTTATTAAAACATCTATTTCTAAAGTTTTAAAACCCATCCCCGTCACTTAAATTATACCCCGACCCCACTCATCAATCCTGAAGTAGCTTTCATATCAAATTTGGGCCATTCACAATCGAACCCCAAGATCCGATGGTTGAAACCAAATATCATAAATAAACTTGCGCGTATTTCCCTATTTCATTTCTGCATGAAATGGGTGGTATTTGGATTTCCTCTGTCGTCCATGTGCTTGATTCTCATTGGATCTCGTGGGTTTGCTCCAAAAATAATTACCACTGAAATGGTGTGTGATAAGCACTCCGGTTTTAAACCCTTTGAAGCCCAAAACCACCCTTCCTGTCTGACTTGACCTTCATTAATTTTTGGCATTGTTTTCCCTAATATGCACAATAAAAATTGAAAATGCATTTTATTTCCTCTCCTACTGCGCGTAAACTCTGTATAAAGCCTCCCGACTATAAAAACCAATTTTTTACAGTGTTTTCAAGACAATAGCCTACAAATTTAAACCTTCATCCATTGAATATTGTTTAGGAACTAATACATTCCTCCAAAAGATCAGAAGAAAGCCATTTGACCCATTGAGAACCTTAGAAACCTCCTCAAAATCTTATACCTGCATATAACAGGTATTTCTCTAAAATTTAGAACTATTTCAAATTTGAAAAGGCCTTTAAAGGGATAATTTCATTTAGAACTTAAAAACCAACCACTGAACCCTATCAAAAATCCCAAAATATAGGCCAAGCCCTGTCAATTTTCCTGCAAAAAGCTTGTTTCTTGTTGCGCATTTTTTTAAAGAGAAATTGTGAGTTTTTATAGTTTTATAAACTGTTGAAACTCCAAAATTAGCTATAAATCCTCTGTGCCCAATATTTAGGTGATTTTTGGCCTAATTTCTCAGTGAAAAAGCCCAAGAAACCCCTGTTTTTTATGTCTAAACTACTAAAAAAAATATAAAACCTATTAAGAATCTAGAATTGACAAGAAAAACCCAAAAGAAGCCCATATTTTGACCATATTCATCCAAGAAACCTCTGCTAAAATAAAAAATACCTCTGCAAACTATCTAAACTTGCAGAAGTAGCCAAAATTCCTAAAAAGCAGAGCTCTAGCAATCCTGAAGGTTCTAAACTACCTAAATCAACTCCATCTATGACTTCTAAGACTGCTATTGTTGTAAATCCTTTGCAAACCCCTGTCATATACATTGAACACATTCCTTTAGCTGATATTGATTACAAGATAGCAAACCCAATTGTTGAGTTTAATCTGCTAGATATTCATAACTGGAGCTATGATAAGTCCTTAGATAATAAAGAAGAAGTCCATATTTGGGAATCCCATTTGCCCAAATATGTTGTTCCATTAACTCATCCATGCCAAGAAGTCATTAGGTTATGTCAACAGTACTATATGCCTGAAAAGAGATCCATAGTAAATTCCAACAAAGAATTTCTTCTCACCATTACTACTAAATCCATTAACCGAATGTTACAACTATAACCTGATCCTCAAGAAGTCCCTTTATCTATAGAGGCCCTCACCAAGTTATATATTGGCCTTTATTTTCCCAAGAGATTCATGATTTTCTAGACATTTTTTCCTTTACAAGTAGAAATTCCTCAAATAAATCCCCCATATTCCACTTTTAGATTCCCAAAATGTTCAAGACGTGTGATTTCTATTCTTTCTTTCATCCTAGGGTATTTCAATAATGAACACACAAATGAATCCATCCTGGGTTTCTTATTCACTTTTACCCCAGGACAACCCCCATCTATAATCTTTGATTATGTTCATTTCATGGCAGACAATATTCATCATCAATTAACAAATTTTCCAATTGAATGAGTGTTCATATACACATCCTTCCCCTTCCACATGTTTTCATATTTTCAATGAAATAATTTTCCAGTTACTCTTCAAAATATTGACATAGAGGGAAATCCTCCTTATTTCATTTTTTGGACTACTTTGCTCAGGAAAGAGTGCGCAGATTTCACTTATGTAGAATTTTTAGAATTTTTCTGTTGAAGCCTAGAAAATCTCTGCTTCAAACATTGGGGAAAACCACCCGGTCGGGACCTTAGGACAGCTCCTTATCCTTTTGGTATGGTTGCTCCGACTGGATTGAAAGGACCATTTTCCTTATAACTAATGGGTTGGTGATGGGTTGATTTGGATGAGTGAAAATGGGACTAAATTTACTGAAATAAAACTATCTAATTTAAACTAAGTACCGATGAAGATATTCTAAAAACTAACCCGGGAAATCATATGTGAATACAACTTAGAATTATTCCAATTTAACAATAACCATAAAAATGTATTAAAGTTTAATTGAAATTGTGCAGTAACAAATAAAGATAACTTTGTTTAAGAAATTAAACAGAGTTATATTAGCATATTTCATTCATCATTGTATATCATCTATATATACTTATGAAAGATAACATTTCAATTATACTCAGAAATTATCTATAAAGAAACGTTGTGAAAACCAAATATATATAAATGATAGCAAATTTTAAAGCGACTATCATAAGACAAAAGAAATCAATAGTGAACAGATAGAAATACCTTATTCATCTTGAAAGCTTTCAAATGAAATCTGATACTCTAATTCAGTAATTCTGATACGAAATCAAATCCAAGGTACAAAAATGCAACACTTAAAGATAATTCTGGATAAAATCACGAGATGTGATCCTTTATAAAATATAAAAGTCAGTGGAGTACAGAAATGTAATCTCCAAGTCAAAAGTATAATAATCCAGGACCCTCCTCTAAATACATGAGAAGGGTTTAAATACTACTTAGCTAAATCTAAAAATAGTTTATTACAAAAATTAAGGATTCGGTTTAAATGACCGTCCTTTTCCTAGGCAAAAATATAGTAAAACTAAAACTAAATCTAAAAATAAATACTATTTAAGTAACTACTTATGAACTTGATCTTTAAACTTGTAGGCATCTAGCATTGTTTTGAGAAGATGTGGTTGACTGACTTTAGATTTCAATTGTCCTGAAAAGACAGAATCGGCAAGTGTAGGCGCAATCTTCTCAGCAGAATTAATGATGCAGTTAAGCACACTATGCTGACTCTGTGGTTTCACTAGGTATGTCCAGTAAGAATCCTAGTTTAATCTTTTCAACCCTTGGATTGATTTTGCTTTTTCTTCTGCTTTTTGTCTCCATTGTGTTTGCAATTGATGCGCCTGTGGAAGATATCCCGAAACATTTTCTGAAATCAAATTTGCTTTGTGCAAATTCTCATTTACACAATTAGTAAGACAACTTGCTGCTATAGCCGACTCCTCTGCTTCTTTCTTTGCTCTTCTGATTTGTTAGAATGTTCAGAAGTCTCTCTTTCATATTTTGACTTGGACTTATCTGTACTTGAACTGCCGTTAAGACTGACGCTAGGAGTTGGCTCCCTTGCGGGTTCCAAGCGTAGATTTTCCAAAGGAATAGTTGTTAGTCTTCTCTCTCTGTAAAGTTTAAATTCCTGGAATTCCTCTGGAGATAACTGTATTTGAGCTTCATGCAAAACTTCTTTAAATGAACCTTTTGTTTGGAACATATCATCAAAAATATATTGTTCTCTGGAAAATTCCCTTACCTTGATTGCAGTGGTAGAATTTTTAACAACATTATTTGGGTCAAATAACCTTCTCAAAAACTTGAACAGTTGTAAGCATGTAATATTTCTTACCTCTTTGAATGCGTGACCAACATCAAACAGTGAAAATGTTCCACAGGTTATGGGAAATTGTGGCCAAATGCCTTTCTTATTCTCTTTTAAATCCTTTGTCAAACCTCCTTGACCACAGGTTTGATAAGAAATCTCCCGAGTTACAAGTTTATCCGGAACATACAGGGGTAAAACACGGGGGGAAGCATAACTCCCAAAAACCCTAATATAAGTAAACAACTCTTCCCCAAACCATCTTGCAACAGGGAGAATGTCGACTTCTGTTTCTGAAGATAACCTTCGGGCATCCTTATTGTGCAATATTCTGTACAATGGCAGCATTATACCATGGCAAATTTTGTAAAAATGAGGGACAAAATGAGATTCCCACAGTTCCTTGTGATACACATGAATAGGCAAAGGATCGTGGATTTTCCATTGCCAACCCATCAAAGGGAATTTAGAAACAAAATAGATAGCGTCCATAACATAGGCAGATAAATAGAAAGGCGGATAAATTTGCTGAGAAATAGTCCGTTTAGACCAGTAATGAAAAATAGCAGTGGTCAAATTATCAGACAAGATTTTGGCCCAATCTACAATTGTAGCGTTAACAATGGCATTTAACAAAGGAAGCCATTTAGGCAAGATCATATTTATGTCAGGCTTTCCAAAAAGCCTGCATAACATGGTAGTAGCAAAACAATATGGAGAGGTAAGTGAACCAGTACTGTACATACCATGTTTGTTTTTCTTCAATGGTTCATCTCTCTTGGTCCATTCCTTTGTGCATTCCGCCAAATTTGGATGTTCTTTGGAAAAATCCTCCATAAATTGTTTATTATAAGTCACCTGAGGTTCTGGAAAATGATACATCAGCCTCAAATCTTCCGTAGTGAATGACCCGATGAGCTCTTGATCTGAAGTTTTAAATTGCCTGTCCGAAATATCGGTGCTGTCCAACACCCATTTCACCATGTCTGTATACGGAAGAATTTTTGGTCTTGCCGCTATCCTATGCAAAAATGAACAAGACAGTTCTTTAAGGGATGCCTCAAATGAATTACTCGAGCCTGCAGTACCTGCAACTTCCATCACCCTAGGATTTTCTTCTTCGAGCAAATTATACATTCCTTCCCAGGTGGTGATACCGGCATCCTTATTGCAAGCAGTATCCAGATACAGTGAAGCCATTTCTTTATTTTTAGAATATGAAATCTTCTCTTTCTTACCCATAATGCTCTGTAAACGCTTTGTATAGTCTTATGCTCCTTCGCACCTACAGTTTTGCGAGTTAAGTGAAAGTAATGATGTGAAAAGGGTGATGAGATAGTTTTAAATGCAAACGACGGATGAAATATATTATTCTATCGTAAACACCCTTTCAATCAAAACAAAATCTTTTTATTGATAATTGACAATCCTTTCATTAATTCAATCATTTAAAGCACATAACGGATATTGAAATATGAAAAGATTTTTATTGGAAAATGAGCTTTTTAAGGATTTACGATATTGCGATCCGCGATTTGCTATGCAATATCACAATATCGCAATATTGCAATATCGCATTTTCCTCAAAATGTAACCATCGCAATTTTGCAAATAGCGCAAAAGCGCAAAATTGCAAATAGCGCAAAAGCGCAAATTGCAAATAGTGCAAAAGCGCAAAATGCAAATAGTGCATGAAAAGTATTCGTTTAACATTTCTTTTTTCTGCGCTATGTGATCTGCGACCAATATTTTATTGTATAGGCTTTTTGGGATCGCGTTATCAAAATATCGCAAAATTGCAGTTTAAAAGATTCAGTTTTTATGAAAGATATCTACCATTTGCGATGGATGCACTATTTCGCTCAAAGAAAGATTCTATCATAAACTTAAGTGTTTCTTAAGGATTTTCTAAGGAATTTTCCTAAGTTATGAAAGAAAGTTTTATTGAAAAGAGAAACAAATACTAATTAATTTTTTAGATTTCTAACTAAGGGTCCCACTTAATTAATATTATTACTAATATTAAATAAGAAGGGGGGTTGTTGTTGGCCACAACAATTGGTGATTCACTGAAAGAAATAGTTATCTCTGAAAAAATAAAATGAACACTATATTTCTAGTAAGTAAAGATTTTTAAAGATAATGAAAACTATCTTAGGATATTTTAAATAAAATCTAACTATGAAAAAGAAATAAAAATCATTCACAATTTCTTTCTAATTCCTTAAGAACAAAAACACTTTTGGGTTATCTCAAGCTTTGATCGGTGTTAATAATGAAGTAAGTGGATTTCTCCAAGTTTGGTTTTATAATATACTCTATTGTCATAGGTATTTCCTCTGTTGCCTACAAACGTTCATAGTCTCGATAGGGTTACCTTTAAACCATTAACCATTCATTGTCCCATCCAACTAAAATTATGACTTTTTAAAAGATAAATTCATAAGACATATTATCTCATGTTTTTGTCTTTTACTTATTTTTTATTTTTAAGAGCCATTGTTCTGGTTTGGTAGCCAGTTAATAACAATGCCATTCACTAGTTGTAATTAAACTGAACAAGTTGGCTCATGATGAGACCCCTTGTCTTATATTTATAAGCCATTACCCTGTTTTGATATGCAGTATTGGTAATGTCAGTTTCATTACTTCTTATGAGCATGGTAAGTCGGCTCATAATGAGACCTCTTATCTCTTTAAATTTTTATATAATTTCTTAGAATTACATTCTAAAAAATCACAACTTAAATGGATGGGGTGAAATATTTTTATCCTTAAGAATCAATGGATGACAATTTTTCAGAGTTTCTTGAGTACCAAGAGTTTGAAAAATATTTACTTTTATAGATAACCTTTCTCTACTCAATAAACTTATAATGATTTACATTTTCCTCAAGTTTTCAAAATATCATGCAAATGATTGGAATAATATTTCAAAGTTTAACATCTTATTTTAAACTATCCAAAAACTGTGATCATCTCTTTAAAAATTCTCATTTACACTAAATAAATATTTATAATATTCTTCCTAAGAAATTTTGTAAATAGTAAATAGTCAGTTAGAGACTCATTAACAACCTTTATTTGCAAAACAATTAAAAACTTTGCAGAAAGGAATATGTACAAGTAAGAAGGGGTTACCTCCTTATGAAAATAATTTTTTTCAAGACAAACCCATTTACAGGAAGAGATTCTCTCTTTCCTGTTAAATCTTGGAGTATGAATGTATTTGAGCCTATCTTTTCAGCAATCTGAAATGGTCCAAGCCACATTTTATGAAATTTGGTATGCTTACCTTTTTCTTCATGTGCTTTATCCCATTTCAGAACAAGATCACCAGTTGACAAAATCTTTGACCTGGTAGAACTTGAATCAAAAGAAGATTTTACAAGTTGTTGATGTTTTTCATGAATAATTTTTTCTTTATTTCTATCTTCTTCTAATTTAAGGATTTGATCATATCTCAATTGAATGGATGAAGAAGGATTTTCTTCAATAAATTGCACTAGGGCCAATGATGGAAGAACTAAATTTGATGGTATCACAATTTATTTTCCATAAACTAAATTGAAAGGTGAAGTTCCTATTGAAGCTTTTTCAGTAATACGATCAGCCCATAGTGCAAAGATTAAATACTTGTGCCAATTCTTTTGATTTTGATCAATGGTCCTTTTAATTATTTTGATAATATTTTTGTTAGTGGATTCAGCCAAACCATCACCTTGTGGATAATAATTTGCTGAATATTTCAATTTAAAACCTCTTTTGACTGCAAATTCCATTATATTATTTCTGGAAAAATAATATGCATTATCAAAGACAAGAGCGTTAGGTATACCAAACCTGGTTATGATGAATTGATTTATCAAATCAATAATTGCATCAGAATTGGCTACCTTCAAAGGGATTGCTTCTACCCACTTTGTAAAGTAATCTGTTGCTGTAAGGATGTATTTGTGCTATTTGGAAGAATGAGGTATGATCTCACCTATAATGTCAAGTTCCCATTGTTCGAATGGTTGCTCAATACTCACTGGTTGCAAAGGAAAAGCTGGTTTCCTTTGTCTCCCACTTGCAGTTTGACAAATTCTGCACTTCCTTACGTAATCATGCGTATCTTTAAAAAGGGTAGGCCAGTAATAACCAGCATGAATTATTTTGTGAGCTGTGGTATCACCTCCAAAATGACCTCCTGCTGGTCCATCATGCAATTCCTGCAACACCTTTTCAGCTTCAGTCTTTTCAAGACATCTTAATAAGATTGAATCATAATTCTTTCTGAATAACACATTATCAATGATCTCATATTTAATAGCCCTTAATATTAAAGCATTTTTTCTCTTATAGCTAAGATTAGAAGGAGCATACCCATTTTTCAAGTAATAGATGAGATCAGCATACTAAGATTCAGAGTCTGTAACACTTATCTGACTTACTTGAAAATCTTTATTTGAATCTTGATTTTCTGGTATGTTATGAGCTCCTGCCAATAATCTGCAAAAACCTTGTCCTCTAACAATCTTATCAGGTTTAATATCAATATCATATTCTTGCAAAGTTGTAACCCAGTTAGCTCTCTTTTCTCCTACTTCTTTTTGAATTAATAATTTTCTCAATGCAGAGAATGGGACAATGATTTTTGTATGTGTTTTCAAGAGAAAAGGTCTGAAATGTTTGATTGTTTTAAACAAGGAAAAGGCTTGTTTTTCAACATCAGAATAATTAAGCTCAGCTCCTTGTAGATTTGAGCTAAAGAAAGAAATTGGTGCTTCAATTTTCTGATCATTGAGCTGTGTTAAAACAGTAGCATAGGATGTTTCGGTGGCCAAAGTATACAAAATAAAATCTTTAGAAAAATCAGGGGTATTCAATGGTGGTGCATTAATGATCGCTTGTTTGATTGCCGCAAAGGCTTCTTTCTCTTTTTGCCCACATTTGAATACTGAACTCTTCTTGATCATATTTTTCATAGGTAGAACAGTTTGAGAAAAATCAGGAATGAATCTTTTTACAAAATTGATTTTCCCAAGAAATGATTGCATGGATTTTTTGTTATGAGGTAAAGAAATATCAGAAATTTCTTTCACTCTATATGGATCAATATATATACCATATTTTGACACAACAAATCCTAATATTTTTCCTTCATCCAAAGCAAAGAAATATTTCTTTGGATTTAAGGAAATACCAAACCTTCTACATCTTTCAAATATTTGATTTAGATCATGTAGATGATTGGCTCTTTTTTTTTAAAATACTGTTATGTCATCAAGATAAACAATAACTGAACTATTAATCAGACCTTTAAATGCTATGTCCATGGCTCTTTGGAAAGTTTCTCCTGCATTTATTAGACCAAAAGGCATTTTTTGATAAGCGTAGGTTCCCCATTTGGTTCTGAAAGTTGTTTTCAATCTATCATCTGGATGGACTAAAACTTGATTATAGCCTGAAAATCCATCAAGAAAGGACATAAGTTCAGAACCAACTACCTTTTGAAGTATCTGTTCCATGGTTGGCAATGGGAAATTGTCTTTTAAACATGCCTTGTTTAAGTTTCTAAAATCAATATAGATTCTTACACTAGTACAAAATGGCTAATTTTTTACTAAAAAAACGACTAAAATTCGCATATAAACGACTATTTTTCGATCGGTGACCAATAGTAGCTAATTTACAGTATCTTATAACGTGACCAAATTTTGGTCGTTTTTAGCTTAGTCATTAATTGGTTATCTCAATTTTGTTATCTAGTTGTATATTTGGTCATTGATTTAGTCATTGATTTGGTCACTAATTTACTCATTCATTTGGTCTTTCATTTCGTCACTGATTTATTCATTCATTTAGTCATTCATTTGGTCTTTCATTTTGTCATTGATTTAGTCATTGATTTATTTGGTCACTGATTTAGTCATTGATTTGATCTTTGATTTGGTCATTAAATGTCACAATTAATGACCAAATACACAACAAAATATATTACTATATGATCACCCAAGAAATCCAATTAATGACCAAAGAACTATGACCAACATGTTGGTCGTGTTATAAGATACTGTAAATTAGCTACTAATAGTCATATATATGCAAATTTTAGTCATTATTTGAAACCAATTAATGACCGAAGAAATGTGACTAAATTTTAGTCGTGTTATAAGATACTGTAAATTAGCTACTAATAGTCGTATATATGCAAAATTTAGTCATCATTTGTATTCACAAATTTATCATTTGCAATAGCCATTTATTCATTATATAAACGACTAATTTAGTAGTTTATATGCATTTCATTAATAATCATTCTAAAAACACAAAGTCGCATATTTTAATTACAATACTAAACAACATCAAGTGCAACTATAAATAATTTCAACCACACAAATTATATTATATGAAATGTTAAAATATTACAATATGAGTTTTCAACTTTATATTAGTTGGACTACAATTTACACATGAAATGATGTTTCATCACTTAAAAACATTATCGTTGTGTTGTCAAGGCATTACAGGTGAATTCACCAACTCTGAAGACTTGATCATCAGTCTTTATATGTGTGTCTTATGCGAGATATTGGTTCTAAGGGTATCACCAAACCAGTTCTCCTCTCTTTTTGCATTTGTCGCTCCAATGTTTTTGCTCTTCTCCTTTTTCAATTCATGCTTCTTACCATCAATACTGATTTCATTTTCTGAAAACAAAAGAAAATATAATGCACTGTAAGAAATGAAAAACAATGAACACTAGAATATAATATAAATTAGACTATAAATAGTTTATACAACATATACCTTAACATCAACAATGTCAAATCAATTTTCCTTTAACATCAATTTCTGCAAAATAAATGTCACGTTATTATTTCCCATTTCTCAACATGCTACATACGATAAATTGAAAATCACATAAAACCAAGAGCAAACCCTTTTCTAATCAAAATAAACAAACAAACAATGCCTCTAATAAAACTTCATTATAATATTAGCAAATGAAAAAAGAGCTTGTGGACCATTTGTGTTGTTTGACTTTGCCTATTTTTGTTATAAAGTCCTCAGGAACCAACAAATGTGAGCACGAGCTATAAACTAACCAACCGTTCACTAGTCAACATGAGAGATCCAAATAAACCACAAAATTGATCAGGCATTAAAATTGTGAGCAGACTACCTTGAAATTTTCTTCTTGAGAAATACCTCAAAATCCCCTCGTTTCTAATAAGCTTCATGGCCATGTACCTCCATCCTTGATTTCCCTTGTTATATCTTGAATAAAGAATATCCCTTCAACAACCAATTTTGTGAGAATCCTACCAAGTAACTCAAAAGCCTTGTGCGCATCAATTGTAGCATCCTCCAATGAAAATAGTACAATATCCAACCTAGAAACATCAAAATTATATATAGTTATAATGTTGAAGAGTGTAACTATGTAGGTCTTCCTTGTAATGACTATGTAACTAGCATTTGCACCGAGAGGTGCAAAGTAACGCCGGGGAGTGGGGAAAACAATAATTAAGTGAAATATATGGAAATTTTAGTTCATATATATCTTTCAAAGAATGTAATAGGAAGTTAAAATTTAAAAGAAAGTTACACTAACATAAAGGAACACTAATATATTGTCCCAGAATAATGGCATAGTAATGATGGTATCAAGGATCCTTCAATAGTCGCTCTAAGGAGATTGCTCTAGCTCTTCAAATGATTCAAATAACTGTCGAAACTAAATATTCAAACCTGCTCTAAATCCATCATCAAAAGGTTTTCAATGTGCTAGAAAGGGGTATTTAAAGGTTTTTTTAAAAAAACTTTAAATTGTTGCTACAAGACTGTTTTAAAGCTGGTCCAAAACTGCCTTCTAACAACTTTAAAAGATGTCATACAAACACCTTCAATAAACTGCTATACAAAAACACTCTATGAAGTAATCCATATAGAGAACACACCAATAGCCCAGAAGAGGGGAAATGAAAATTTTATCTGCAGTTACATTTTACTCTAAAAAAAATTCATATCAAAATCTGTTAACGTCAAACCAAAATTTTGTAATTTTCAAGATCCTAAGTTCAGCACCAACTACCCAACAGCCTAGCAAACTTGACAAGAATACCCAGACTATTCTTGTACACTATAAGACAATATGGTCAACAATGTCATGATTTATAGCAAGCACCTACAATTGTTTCAGCATGTCTTATCTTTTTAACTGATCCATCATCTTGAATTTGTCTAGCATTCTCTCAATCATCAAAATTAGCATTTTCAAGCTTTAAAAATATAGCATTCACTCCAATCTAGAGACAAAAATATGCATTCACAACTCAACTTACCCAGTATTCTGCTGGCCTCATTCTTAAGTTGTAATAAAGTTGATGCCATACTCATGCAGTAAGCTCCCACGTCATGGACCACCATTCCTGCCCACTGAAAGAGGATGGCCACTCAAAGTTAAGCCACTAGTGTATGCCTTCAAAGAAGCATCACAGAATAATTCTAGAAACAATTCAATATCATATTGGAAAATCAATTCCTTCTCATCATGCAAGTATATTAGGTGTGATAATTATTGTCCTGTAACTAACCACCATTTCTGGAGTTGGAAGTTCCTTGTCCTTTCCTCAATGTGCTGTGTATCAAGAAGAATATCAATTAGAAACATCTCAAAATCTCAAAATCATTTTATGATTCATATCACAACTTTCAGACTATGTGCCTGTCATGAGAAAGAATGGTCTATTTAGTATCTGGGAATCTCAATACCAGTAATATTTCCTGTCAACAAGGAGACTACAAAAGTAGGACAAATTATCCCTTCTATATTCATTTGGAAATGATCATCGCTCTGCCATGCTGCCATCAATTACAATGAATTTCTTGTTACCATTTGTCTTGACTCCAACAACTGGACTCACAAGAACACCAGAGTTTGCAACAAGACATCTCCCAGGCTCAACAATGAGTGTAAGATTTCCAGATAATACCAGCTCTCTTACCTGAAGAAACAGCCAATGGTGCAAATATACATCTTTAAAGTGTCTATATATATTCTCAAAATAGATGTAACAAGGCCAGCACATTAAAGTTGGTCCAAAACTGCCTTCTAACAACTTTAAAAGATGTCATACAAACACCTTCAATAAACTGCTATACAAAAACACTCTATGAAGCAATCCATACAGAGAACACACCAATAGCCCAGAAGAGGGAAATGAAAAGTTTATCTGTAGTTACATTTTACTCTAAAAAATATTCATATCAAATCTGTTAACGTCAAACCAAAATTTTGTAATTTTCAAGATCCTAAGTTCAACACCAACTACCCAACAGCCTAGCAAACTTGACAAGAAGACCCTGACTATTCTTGTACGCTATAAGACAAGATGGTCAACAATGTCATGAGTTATAGCAAGCACCTACAATTGTTTCAACATGTCTTATCTTTTTAATTGATCCATCATCTTGAATTTGTCTAGCATTCTCTCAATCATCAAAATCAACATTGTCAAGCTTCAAAAATATAGCATTCACTCCAATCTAGAAACAAAAATATGCATTCACAACTCAACTTACCCAGTATTCTGCTGGCCTCATTCTTAAGTTGTAAGTTGATGCCATACTCATGCAGTAAGCTCCTGCGTCACGGACCACCATTCCTGCCCACTGAAAGAGGATGGCCACTCAAAGTTAAGCCACAAGTGTATGCCTTCAAAGAAGCATCACAAAATAATTCTAGAAACAATTAAATATCATATTGGAAAATCAATTCCTTCTCATCATGCAAGTATATTAAGTGTGATAATTATTGTCCTGTAACTAACCACCATTTCTGGAGTTGGAAGTTCCCTGTCCTTTCCTAAAAATTCTGCAGACTCGCAGACAGGCCCAACAACATCAAAAGTTTGAATTTTTGCCTTTGGGGAAAGTGGAGAAATTAGCTCAATGTGCTGTGTATCAAGAAGAATATCAGTTAGAAACATCTCAAAATCTCAAAATCATTTTATGATTCATATCACAACTTTCAGACTGTGTGCCTGTCATGAGAAAGAATGGTCTATTTAGTATCTGGGAATCTCAATACCAGTAATATTTCCTGTCAACAAGGAGACTACAAAAGTAGGACAAATTATCCTTTCTATATTCATTCGGAAATGATCATCCCTTCAATCATGCATCATCAAAAAAAGTTGGGTTTGCCCCAAGTCAAATTTATGTACTAACTTGGTAAGCTCCATAAAGGCTAGGCCTAATAAGATCTGCCATGCTGCCATCAATTACAATGAAATTCTTGTTACCATTTGTCTTGACTCCAACAACTCGACTCACAAGAACACCAGACTTTGCAACAAGAGATCTCCCAGGCTCAACAATGAGTGTAATATTTCCAGATAATACTAGCTCTCTTACCTGAAGAAACAGCCAATGGTGAAAATTACAGAGGATAACAGAGATCACAGTTATCCACAGAGAATGGCGGAACAGAAATCTGAGGAACAGGAAGACAAAAGAAATTGTTTGACAGCCCAGAGAGATAATATCTTTAAACTGACCAAGATTGGTCCAGCTTCTGCTGAGGAGACAAACTGTAAAGTAACCATAGTTCCTGAAGAGCCTATGGAACATGAAGCTGTGCAGATAAACTGTAAAGTAATCAGAGTTCTTGAAGAGCTTATCGAATGTGAGGTTGCAGGGACAAACTGTGACGTAACCAAAGTCCCTCAAGAGACTAAGGAGCATGAAGCTATGCAGAATCAATCTCTAAATACCCATATCAATGCCCTTGAGTTTAAATATGAGCCTAGAGACAGTTGTTAGGACTCGGGATCTGTACACCTAGGATCAGGTGAGTGTTCAGTCACTGAAGTTCTTACTGAATCCAAAGGAAAATTTTCAGTAAGAACTATGCTAAGTGATAGACCACTAAGAAGGTGGCAGCTAGTGATAGACCACTTCTCAACAGAAGATGTGTCATAGATACCAGGGGGTAACTCCTCTAAATCACAGCAGTGGTCCAAGATAAAATCTCGCATTATGGGAAGCTTTAGGCTTGACTGGGAGCTGTTGAACCTGGACATATTTCCAAGCCCTTCACATAATGTCAGAGATATCTTCTCCAAGTTTTGAAATACTTTACTGTGCTCTTGAAGTTGAGGCACATCCAACTTCTCCAAGTGAATAGTCTTAAGCTGAGTAAGTGAAGATAGGGCTGTAGACCGTTCACTGTGGCTTTCTTGTACCCATAATTAAACACTATGAGGACTTTTAGTGTCTTCATGTAACTCAAAAATGATGGAAGAAAGTATTTGGTTGCATAAAAGAGTAATACCAAAGCCTCTGCTTCACCAAAATTCATCTCACACCACTGATCGTCTTCCATTGCACCTACATAGGTGAACCATAGAAGCAAAGCTAGATTAGAACATTATAGGTTATTGCATATATTTTCTAAGAGCTTTTGAATCAATGATCAACACCTAGATATCATTAAAGGTTTATGGTCTATTGAAATAGGAAAATTTATTAAAGTTCTTACTGTCCTCCTATTTAGGCATAAGCAACCTCTTCCTACCAACTATGCTACCTCGGGATGCCAAATATAGGGCCAAGCCTCGCATTACATCATGTTGAGAAAAGTACAGCTCAGAGGCACTGCCATAATTGATTGCTTGGCTCCTACTACATCCAATTACCAAGACAACACAATGTATAAGACAGAGGAAGCTATGATCAAATGATATTGAGCACACAACAGTTAGAAATGAAGGCACTTACCTAAGATTGCTTCTTAAATTCAACAGATTTCTTCTTGCAAGCTCTAACAAGATGACAAAAGCATCGTGCCACTCCATCTTTCGCACATAAATCCAAATATCCAATAATGCATCCACCGATATCTTTCTATCCTCTAGAAATGACCCCAAGTCTAAGAAGCACTCTCGTGCTTCCTCATCCAGGGCATCAATACTGGTCTCCAAACATCTAAGCCCTTCTTTGTGATAATCTGATATTGATTCCCCTTTTAAGAGTTTGTTCTTGGCACCCTCCCAGGCCGGATGAGGCTGACCATACAAAGAGCTTCCGATCACCTTCAGAGCAAGTGGCAGACCTTTACATTCCGCTTGAACCTATGATTCATACATTAGCAACACTAGTGAAAATTCTGTAGGTGGAAACCAATCAAATACCAAAAACAAAAAGTTGTTGAAAGCATGAATAGTTGCCTGATAAGTATAAAGTTCACTCACAGGTTTTTGTTTGATTGTTTATGAAGATGAATATACATATGGCTAGAATCTATTTTAATGGATTACCGATACCATTGTTAAGAGCATAGTAAGTACTGATATGGAATTATGTAAAACTATAATGATATCCTGATATGATATGCCACTGTAGTAATTGCTTGTAATTAGGGACATTTAGGAGAACAGTGTGTCACAATCATTAAATTGAACCAAACTTAGTACTTGGTAAAATAATATATTGCATATAAATTGCATTACCTGCTTGACTAGCTGGTTGTCCGCATTACTTGGAATAGATTTCTGTCCAAAAGCCCAAAAGCAGAAAAGGGGCAGAGCATCGGCATCATCTAGCAATGGAAATTCATAAAGCCTGGTAGAGGTTGTTGTGCGGATGATATAACGATCTCGGGTTGTCACAAGGGTCTTATAACCTTCACCTGTAAATGACAATTTTTCCAAAATTGCCATAGACCAGACATCATCCAACACCACAAGAGTTCACTTGGCTTGCCTGAGCAGCTGCTGCTGCAGCTGTCTATGTGCATCTTCGATATTCTGAAAATTAGGTTTCTTCCTCCGAACAATCTTCTCCCACATGGTCTCTAAAATTTCCCTCAGGTTTGGGGATTGAGAAACCGTAATGAAAATCACATTGTTTTGAAAAACACCTGCCATACATAAAAATCAATTTCTTAGGATTGAAATTCCATAAATTGAACAGAAATATAAATTAAGTGCAAAAGGGAAATCCTGAAGATCCCTTAAGATTCAAGAGACCAACACTCCTATCTGTGATTTTGACTATGGTAGAAACTTTGGCACCCATAATTATGTGCATCTCCAATCAGCATTGCCTATTAAACAGAAGAGTGGAAGATCTGATATTTTTTCCTTTGACAGTCATCCTACATATGACATGGACTCTGATGAGGAATAAAAGAAGTCTTATCATATCATCAAGTCGTTTTGTGAACCATATGAGAGAAAGGTAGAAAGGTCCATTCCATTTGTTGAAGGAATCCTTATTGAAGATGAATAGTCTTGTCATATTGAAAGAACAAACCAATATCTAGGAAAACAAGAGGACTTATGCAAACCCATAATTGATTAACTACATAGTGAACAAAATCATTTCTAGGTTTGCCTCTTATTGTTCATGGGTATGATAAATTATCTTCAAAGGAGTTTCTTCTCCTAACTATAAATTATATTCGGGTAAATTTAATTTCTCATATAAAACAGCTCCCTGTCTGCAACAATGGTGTTCATGGCCAGCATACAATTGTTCCTATGTTTGATCCATAAACGTTGGAACTTACAAACTTGAGGATAACAATGGATATGTGGCTTGAAGAAGTCAAGTATTAGCTCCCCTCGGATTTCCTTGAATAATGTCTGCCACAACATGATGCTATATTTATCAATACCCTACATGTCCAAGAGTATTCCCATCTTGAATATGGGATCCTAAAGCTTGCTAAAAAGATCCCAGCAAAATGCCGTGATCTAAGCCTAATTTATCTGAATGTTTCATTCATGAAGATGGGGTCACAGCAAAATTACTAAGAGAAAGACCTGCAACAAATTTATGGATGATTTGATTATCTATGCTACAACAAACTGTTGAGAAAAAAAAGACACACTTCAGATCGCTAGTTTTGGGCATATCTCTGAAATGCCTACAAAATTGTGATTTTCAGATCTATGTAAGCCACAAGAAGAGCCACACTAGGCCTGTGTAGGCTACAGGAAGGGATGCAATATAAGCTTGTGTTAGGTTACAGTTAAAGGCATGTTCATGCATGTTTGAGACAGTGTTTAAAGGACTGTTTTGAGCCTTATTTACAAACAAAAAAATTCAGATTTGTAGGAGAGCTTCAGAACTGAGTCCTGTGGAAAATAATCTAATCTGTTATGACAACCTTGTTATGGCATATTTGAGCACATTTCAGGTCTAAGTTTTTTGGAGCAGGTTGCAACATTTTTGGGAGAAGTCCTTAAGCACACACAGTTACATATTTTTGGGAGCCTTTGTGAAGCAGTCTTTGAGATTGGAGAATAATCATTGACCCTTATTGAAGGAGGCTTATTGAAGATTTTCCAAGTTTATATAGGTTGCTTACTAAGGCAGACATCCTTGTGGTATTGTTGAAGATCTATTAAAGACTGGAAGAAGCAAATTTTGGAGGCATTCTTGGAGACCGGATGTATTGCTAAAGCCCTCATGGAGTAATAATCCCATGCTCAGGATGGAGAACATTTCCAAGATCTTGCTTCTCTCCAATTACAGAATTAACATTATCGCTTGTTGATTTAGATTGTTTATTCTTCACATTTCTAAGTTTTGAATGGCTAGACCACTGTCACCTCCAAAAAGTCCCTTTAGGGGTTGTAGAAACTAAAGATAAGGGAAAGGATTGTGTCAAAACTCTTTTAGCATCCAAGTACAATGAATTCATAATAGTAGCAAAGATGGTGATCTAACCACAAATTGAAGAAACATTGACATTGTTGTCATAGAAACTATACTCCCCTGGTGAACCCAACCACACCCTGACTTTAGTTTGGGTGGAGAATGTTGAGCAATTAAGCCTAGTCATAATCACAACCTAGAAGAAAGAGGTAATCGATGTGACTATCTTAGCAAGATACTAGAGCTTATGGCATATGAAGGTAACCACCGCCCTGATGAGCAAAGACAAGAACCTTTGATCAAGGTATTTAAGAAGACAAAAATTTAGGCCTATAATTCTTGAAGAGGAAAATGCATCCTATGTCATTGTGTTCACTAAATTTGAAATTTAAAACTTGAATTTAGACATACCTTAAAGCTGCAAGAAAAATTTGTCAACCATTTATACAAACTCATCATGTCTTAAAGGGATCAACAATGGTCACTACTTAATGCAAGCAAATGAATGATTATATAAGTCTAACATTACAGTTAAATTCAAAGACAAACATGAACCAAGTGACTCAGATTCTATCTACACAAAAATATTGTAAGAAACAGAGCAATGAAAGAAGTGCATTTCTTCAAGTTTCAATAGACCTTGGATATTCCTCACTTGGAACTTTAGGACTATATTATCGAGGAGTGGATCTTTGGAGGCCATGTCTTGCTTGGTCAATTGAAGAACCTAACAAACTCTTGAAAGAAAATGATTTTTACTTTTGAAGACCAACCACACCATTACTAGGTTCTTGTAATCACCCAATTCTTCTTATAAAGATACAAGGCAATTCCATCTTTCCTAGCATATGCTAAATTTATTGAATGATCAAGAAATGTTTGACTTATGAAATCTGACATTCCAATAATAATGGATCAGTTTACCTGGATTTTAGGAAATGGTAAAATATTAATATTTGGAAGTATAACATCATGGGTCACCAGCTGCTTAACTCTCAGGGATCTCACTCCTTTCAAGATATGATTGGACAACAAGGAGAAAATTCCCTCCATTTCTTCATGGGACAGAGCTTTAGGATTATTGAGAGGGTCAGATTTTGGGGCTCAACCTTCAGACTTGTTCCATTTGGTGGCCTCAATGGAACAAAAATTGCATGGTTGTGCCCTTAAGAACCTATAGGAATCAGACTGTAGCGGGTGGGGTTTAGCTGAGTATCCAGTTAAGCAGAGCTATGCCCAACAACTTTCTTGTTGTTCACTTCCCCACAAAGCCTAAATCTGGAGCAAAATATGGCATTCAGATGCCTTGCCAAATATTAATATTTTCTATTGGACCCTATCTTATGACAACATATTAACCTCAGAAAATATGAGAAAGAGAGGGATCCAGGGTCCCTCCTAGTGTGCTCTTTGCCTTTAGTTTGGAATCTTCTCATTGCCTGTTTTTAGATTTCCATTTCGCTATGGCGGCTTGTTTAGTGGTGGTAAATGGCCTTGAGTGTCGGTTCAAGTAGTCAAATTCACTGAAGCAACTAATTTGGACATGTCATAGTCATTATATAAGGTCCTTTCATTGCAAGGCTCTTTTGAAAGGGTTTAGTTTGCATTGTCTAAATTAGTATGTTGGAAATCTGGCTGGCAAAAAATCGTGCCATTTTCCAAATAGATGATGAGAAAAATGGAGATGGTGGCAATTAAAGCTAAAGCACTGCTATATAAACATCTTAATTCAAAAGGGATTAAATTCATTCCAGATTAAGATCTAGACAAGTAAGAACTTCAATTGCTAGATCAATTTAATTTTAAATATTCTTGTTCTTCTTCCCGACTCGGGGACCCAAGTAAGTATGTCCACAATCATGTTGCCAGCTTCATATAACTCCACAATTATTTCATGAGTGGAGTCAGACTCAAAAAGCCTTCATTTTTTGTTTTGATGGTGCCTTGAAATGAAACCCTGAACTGGTATGAGTCAATGGGGTTCTCATTAGTCTAAGAGGGAAGATAGCATATCCCTATGGTGTTGCATATATCGACATTGGGATATAGGAAACTCGGTCCTCCTCAAGATAGGAGAATTCCCTGTTTTATGTAATATTTCTCACAATTAATATACAGATGAATTGTATCGAAGCTAATCATCTCAATATACTTGATGGCCTTCTTATGTGTAAGGGAAATCTGATCCTAGTTGAACCTTCAATTCATTTACTAGTAATACACAATATTATTACAGCAAATTCTACAACATACCTTATCTAGAATATGGTAGACAAAATACACAAGAATGATGCATACAGCCCTTGATTACAACATTGGTGTTTATAATGAGGCATTTCAGCTCTAAAAGCTCCTTTTCCACCCTCAACTAAACTCTTTTCACATGAATATGTCGTTACTGGCAGCCTGAGAGAAGGGAATTTTGACCAAACCAGGTTACACAGTGTTCCAGGTAATTGCCCTACAATCAATACCATTGAAATGTCATTGGAGAGCACATATATAGAGAAATAAAATGATATCCATGGACCATACAAATAAGGCATTAATTAATATACTTTAAGCACATGCTAAGAGTCCTTCACAACATCTACACAAGCATTGCTGCTTTCTACAGTAAATATCTACTGGATAAACAGAACATTGAATAAGAGTCCAAAATAAATGAAAAGTAATATGCATAACTAAAACAAAAAGGCCATAACCCTAAAATAGCAAACCTTTGGAAGGTGTTACACAATATTCTACAAAAATCACTGAATGTCCTTCCTTAGGACTTGATACACATTGAGAAACAATAGACAACAAATGACAGCCATGTACCATAACAGGTAGTTTTAACGTATAAAATCGAGCAGAAACATAATCTGGTGAAAGGCATAGGCCTGAAGTAATATGGATGATAAAGGAAATTAACATATTTAAAGCACATGCTCAGATTCCTATGCAATTTCTAGGCAAGCCTCGCTGCACTCTACATCAATTATCTCCCAAATGACATGAACATGGAATAAGAGTCCCACAAGATTATGAAAAGTGATATGCATGACCAAACAAGAGTATACCATTAAAAGTCAACCCTTCAAGCAATCCACAACACTCTACAAACATTGTTAAATGTCCTACCTTGGTAATTTATATGGATTCATTAACAACCCAAATCAATGGCTTGAAATGGATAAAATGACCAAACAAAGCAACAAGTCCTAAAAGGATAGGTATTTAGAATCTTGTTGTATGAAAACAATGTGGCACTTCCACACTAAAACACACATTTAGGAAAAGCCCAAAGAAACAACAAAAAATAGTGTGGGGTGATGAAATGAAAAAAATATTAATGGACTTGCAATTTCTCTACAAAATTTTCTAGATTTCGAATTTGTGGAAGTTTTCTACCTTCAGTGCTGAAGCAAAACAATAAAGAATATTTCACTAATTGTATATGAGTAAATTATAACAGTATCCAACTTGCATAATTAGCTAGACCATCTACATAATTAGCAAGACATTTTTATGAGGTAAACCATCTGGAATGCTTTAGCAACAAGTGGTCATTAGCTCTGCTATAGAATGGTCAAAAGCACTTTGGTTCTGTCCCTGTTTAACAAGTAGATTGCTACAAGCAGTCCAAAACATGTAACTTTGTCAGAACATGAACTAAATAAAATTTTCCAGGTGATCTATATCCCACATCATCAGAAATTTGCACGTTTCCAGGTCATTTCCTTATTTGGATTGAAGCTTGTTTTCAATACCTAACCACAGCAGATCTTGGTAAATTTCTACTCAGGAAGCATTTCAAAGCGTACAAATGGATAAATACTGTCAAAATAAAAACTTAGTATCCGCTGCAACCGTTTCACGATGTTAAAGACATGCTAGAACAAGGATAGGCCTTACAATATGACTCAACGATCTGTCTTTGACCGTGTTTAGATTCACCTTTACACTCACTGTATGATGAAGGAAATAATAACATGCTTAATGAAATAAATGAAATAAGGTTCAAATATGGAATCTTCACAATGTGCTAAAGTTCTGAAAGCAAAACCCATAATTTATCCAGACATTGAAACCATCAAACTATCCAAGTCCAAAGATAAAATTTATGTCAATTCATCGACTATGTAAATGATCTAAAAGATAAATAAATAAAAACATTAACTATAAACCACTTCTAGGGAGTAAACGAAGCAAACTTAAATGTAGCTACGAATCTACAATTCAGTAAATTGTTGGAAACACACCAGAACTGAGCGTATAGAGGGAAATATTAACACTAATAAAAGATGAAAATATATATATTAGGGTGTACAAGAGGTGGAAATCTTATAAAAGAACAGTAACATGCTTCATGAAATAGATGTAGTTTCTACTTAACAACATCTTCACTATGTGCTTTAATTCTGAAAGGAAATCCATCCAATAATGTTGGACATGTAATCTTATATATACAGTCTGTTCCTTGTATACTTCTCCTAACAAATTCTTGCCTCAAAAATTTGAACATAACATGTCTTATACCTCAAGATTCTTGATATGAAGAGTGCCACTTACTGCCAAGTGTTGTGCCTGAAGATGCCTTTGAGAGATCTCAAGTCTTCCCTTTCCTTTGTCTGAAAAGATCATACCATAGGAAATGAAGAAACCTTGACTCACAGTCAATTCCCTTTCAGTTACTTGCATAGATATTTAGTCCACTCAAGTTTGCTTCTTTATAGACTTCTGTCAGCCCTTTGAATAGACCCTTGATCAGACCTCAGAAAGGTTTAGATATACTTCAGATTTCCTTCTTCATGGATCTTTTTGTCACTGATTTGGAGATGTCTCCTTTCTGCCCTTTCCTTCTGTCACTGATATATCTTTGATTGCAATCTTTGATAATGTCATTGATGTCTTCAGTGTTTGAATTTTTTTATATAGCACAAGGCTCAGATTGTACTCCCCTTAAGATGATTCAAACAAGCTTCTTAATTTAACACACTGTTATTCAATGACTAAAGTGGTTCAGCAAATATCTTTTGAAAACTGACTCAAAAACCCTAAGACAAGCCCTGACCAGGGTGCTTCTTGCCCTTCAACAAAATTTTTCAGATGCCAACAAAATAAGCATCAGGAAAACAATGAAAAAGCCTCAAACGCCCTTGGATTATGGTTCAAAATTGTAGTAAAAATTTCCTCAGAAAAATTGCTTGAAAACTTCTGACAAACCTGTGAAGAACCCTACCCAAGACAATGTGAAAATTAACTTCAAGTTCACAGAAGTGTTACCTTGTCTACGTGGATATATTTTTTCTTCAGTGGTCGAAATTTGATCTTAGAGCTACCTCAGGAAGAGGGCCAAAATTACCTCATTGACAGAGCAAAATAGCATCATATAAAAATCTGTTGAGCAAGCCGAATAGATGCTACAGGTAGCCGCAGAGATCCTTCTCAAGGGAGGCTAAAAATAATCATAGAACTGTGCCTCAGATGGTGCCCTCAGGCAAGCCAAAATGGGCATCAGGATACCAGATCCGAGCCTCAGAAAAGACCAACGAGAAGTGCCTCAGACAAGTTAGACATAGCATTAAGAAAAGCGAAAAGTCTGCCTCAGAATGAATCAAATTTTGCCTTTTAAATGCCAATGAACAGTCACAAAATTTCCTTCTAAAAATGCCTCTGTATTTTCAGTGAACAGTCACAATTTGGCCTTCTAAAATGCCTCTGTATTTTCAGACCTGTGTGAAGACTCCAAAAATCTAAATTGTGATCATCTATTCATCTCGAATCTGTGGCATACTCCTGTAAGTTAGTGTGAAAGTGGAAATTATGAGGTAGAATAAAGGGCATCTTTGTCACTTATTCTATATGGGATACAAGAACAAGAACACCATTGAAGCTTGTTGAATTGTATTACAGTGAATCCCCTTGTGTAGGTTTGGTTGGTAAAATGGAAGCACTATATTAAAGGTTGAAAGCACAATATTGAATTTGTTTTGAAAATCCAGAATTGAGAAGAAGCAGCCTCTAAAGAGTTTATGTACAACCTTCTTAATGCAGGGTTGAAGCCTTTTTAAAGCAGATCTGAGATCAAGTCTAAGATTAGGATCAGAAAACATAGGAAACTTG